>CM076581.1:173101376-173258739 GCA_034641835.2 Pinus albicaulis | reverse complement strand
CAGTAGTTGATAGACTTACCAAGTATGCACACTTTTGTGCATTATCTCATCCATTTAAAGAAATGATAGTTTCTACTACATTTATGGACACAATTCAAAAGCTACATGGAAACCCAAGGGTTATTGTGAGCGTCAGAGATCCCATTTTTACTGGAAATGTTTGGACGGATTTATTTCCTTGTTTGGGTACTCAATTAGCTCATGCTCATCTTATCATCCTCAATCCGATGGTCAAAATGAGATAGTAAATAAATGTTTGGAAGGATATCTTCGTTGTTTTGTATCTGATAAACAAACAAAATGGGTCATGTGGTTACCTCTCACTGAATGGTGGTATAACACTTCCTTCCATACTGCAGCAAAAATGACCCCATTTATTGCACTTTATGGATATCATCCACCATCCATCACATCATCTTTAAGAGAAAATTCAAAGGTTCAAGCAGTGGAAGATCATATCGAGCATTAACAAGAAGTTCTCCAAATATTAAAGGATAACCTAAATTTGACACAAAATTGAATGAAACAACAAGCATATAAACATCAAAGTGAGAGAAGTTTTGATGTAGGAGACTGGGTATTTTTATGGCTACAACCATACAAACAAATGTCCCTCAAGCAAGCTAAGAAGGATAATAAATTATCGCCAAAGTACTATGGTCCTTACAAGGTGTTGCAAAAGATTGGTACTATGGCATACAAATTGGAGCTTCCTGCTTCTTCACGAGTGCATCCTATTTTCCATGTTTCATGCTTAAATAAGGTTATAGGTGAAAATCTTCCAGTTCAAACAATATTGCCAGAACTTGATGAGGAAGGAAAAATCATATTGGAACCGGAAGCGGTCACGGAAACAAGAACTTGGCAACTACGGAATCGATCAATTTCAGAGTATCTCATCAAGTGGAAGAACTTACCCACTGAAGATTCTACATGGGAGGATGAGAATTTTATACAGAAGCACCCAGAGCTACTCAAGCATTGAGGACAACACTTTTTTGAAGGAGAGGGGCATGTTAGGTCCCTATATTGCTAGTATAGTCCCTTATTGTTGTTAGTGTAACCCCCTTATTGTTATTATTGTACCCCTGTAACCCCCATATTGTTATTATTGTGCCCTTAAATTATTATTGTTAGGTTGGCTAGGATTACATTGTGGCCCCATGGACTCCTATATATAGAAAGGAGGTTTTGTAATTTGTATCATCGAAGAATTGTTCATTCATGTAATGTATTGGAGGTTTCCCCCTCGAAGTGGCTTATTTCTAAGGCGTTGATATCTCTTATCTTCTATTTTTGGAGCTGGTTTCACAACATATTATAAATGTCTCAACTAAATCACTCAAAATATTGAAAATTATATTAGTTAAATACTTAGGAAAACCAACTCTTTCGAAAAACAAAAGACCCCCTATATTCTACTAAATGTACAAATTTTTCAGAACCATGATGCTCCTGCATCATCTCTTGTGATTTTGGTCAATTTTAGTAAAGGAAAGAAACGATTGTTAAAGAGATTCAATAGTTGCTAAGCAATATATATTTAGTGATTTTGGTCAATTTTAGTAAAGGCGGGAAAAGATTGTGCCATGGTTTTCTCTAACTTAAAAAGATAGTCACGATTATTCTCACATGGGCCAACAGATTTTGCTATTTGTCTGCATTAAAAAAAATGCCAATCTCTCTAATTTTACGTTTACATGTCTTAGACTGAACAAGAATATATCCACTATTTGAACATGCATGTATCCTGAAATAAACGATCATAATATACCTTGCCATTTATTCTTGTGGAGCTGGGCGTAGGTAGTACTTTTTTATGGAATTGTTTGGAATTTATATAACAAGGATGGTCCATGTCATGGAAATATTCCTCATAATTCTTCTCATGTGTGTTTTATCATGCAAACACAACCAATAGCTTGACCCATGAAACAACCAGACAACCCCACTCCGGCCCAGCTCAAACCCCAAAATAGCCTAATGGAAGGGATCCTAAACCCAAGCTCAGAAATAGTGAAAGAAATTTTCAATTAAAAAATAATTGAAGTCGAATAAACGGACATCGAATGAAATGGACCAGAGATATTGGGAAATATATTATCTTGTTAGGCAATCTGCCGGGTAGATACTCCTTTTTCTATTGTTTCCTTCGAGATTGGATTTGTTAGTCGTTGTTCTTCATGTCTCATATTCCCTACTTCACAGCGTTTTACTGTGGGACTCTGCCCCTCCAATCCACATCAAACCATGCTCACATTTTATAATTCCATGGAAAAAGAACCAATATTTATATGGGAAACTGAGAGGTTATGGAATGAACATACAGGTCTGGATGATATAAAGTTATTTCATATAAATTTTTCACATATTGGTTATTTTCTATTATGAAATCTTCTGGACGGATACTCCCTCTTTCCATTGATTCCTTTGAGATTGGATTTGGCAGCCATTGTTCTTCATGTCTCATATTCCCTACTTCGTAGTGTTTGACTGTGGGACTCTTCCCCTCCAATCCACATCAACCCATGCTCACATTTTATATTCCATGGAAAAAGAACCAGTATTGATATGGGCAACTGAGAAGGTATTGAATGAACACATAGGTTAAAATAAGTTTTTCACATATTGGTTATTTCATAAGGTTTTCACATATTGGCAATTTTAATTAAGAAATTATTGCAGTAAAAAAGACAAGGCATAGAAGGAAATGGACCAGAGACCTAGGAACGAGATCATGTGATGCACACAATTAGAATACAAATTATATTTTTTCATAGTTATGGTGAAGTAAGAATGTGAGGAACCAGAACCACCACTAGGGGAAAAATCAAGCAATGGAACCTACAGCCACTTGTTTTTCTATAGTTTTTATTTGATCTTCTCTTGGGATTTTTTTGGTGGTCTTTAAAGTTGTCTTCAGTGGTTTTCCTTCTCCATAGGAAAAGAAGTTATCAATACAGGACTAAAGGATTTGATAGTGGGCAAGCGTAAAATCAAATTGGGTGTGTGTCATCTTACAACTAAGTCACATGGTTCAGGTTCAAGTTTGGGTTTAGAATAGAATTGGATGAGGTTCAAAATTAGGTTCGACAAAATGAAATTTAGCCCCTCCAATGTACATCAACCCATGCTCACATTTTATATTCCATGGAAAAAGAACCAGTATTGATATGGGAAACTGAGAGGGTATGGAATGAACACACAGGTTAAAATAAGGTTTTCACATGCTCATTATTTCATAAAGTTTTCACATATTGGAAATTTTAATTAAAAAATAACTGCAGTAAAAATGATATGGCATAGAAAGAAATGGACCAGAGACCTAGGAATGAGATCATGTGATGCACACAATTCGAATACAAATTATACTTTTTTATAATTATGGAGAAGTAAGAATGTGAGGAACCAGAACCACCACCAGGGGAAAAAAGCAAGAAGTGGAACCTACAACCTCTTGGTTTTCTGTAGTTGTTATCTGATCTTCTCTTGGCATTTTTTTTGTGGTCTTTAAAGTTGTCTTCAGTGGTTTTCCTTCTCTATAGGAAAAGAAGCTATCAATACGGGCATACAGGATTTGATAGTGGGAATGCCCAAAAGCAAAGTTGGTGTGTGTCATCTTACAGCTAAGTCACATGGTTTAGGTTCGAGTTTGGGTTTAGAATAGATTTTGATGGGGTTCAACATTAGGTTTGACAAAATGAAATTTAGGATAAAATAGTAAGAAATCAACATCAATAAACATAAAATATGTTATCATAGACATAGAAATTGTAAGGATAGACTACAAGCTTGAGTTGTGACATGAAGTTATGAGTTTTTTTTTACAGACTTGATCAATGACTATAGGTCCAATGAGATTCACCAAACCTGAACAAAATTTTAAGATTTTCCAAAATTCAAACCTGAAAGTTGAAGTTCAATAAAACTTGTGACATAGTCTTAAAGTACATAGTTTTAACTTTTAATGCAAATTTCCATGGTGGGAGGGTGGTTTTGGCCACCCAAAGATTGTAAAAACCCTATAAACAATTATTTTGGGTTTCTCTAATACTCCTCCCTTGTAAATTTATTCATCCTTGCAAATATCATAAGCAAATCACCTTGTGGCCCAAAGCTTCACTTTCATACACATCAGTTGAAGAGAACTCGCTTACTACCTTAATTGTGTCACAACTACATTGTAAAACTCCAAAAAACATGCCATCTACAACCAAGGCACATTTCTTAATTGATAAAAATTGTTGGAAAATAAGTCAACATTCCACCAAGTTTCTGCAAACAGAGAGCACAGAAGCAGGGGTGTGGAAGCACCCCCAAAAATCCAAGGGGAACCAGGAATGTTAGGGTCCTCATATCTCAATATATAAAATTAAAAATAATAATGATAAAATCCCAACAATAACAATTCATCCCATGCCAATTCATCATTGTGTGCGGTAAATAGTAAAAAGTGAAAATAGTAATAATAAAATTTGTAAATGTTACAAACATGATTTAAATTAAGATTTAGTAATGAAATACAATGATTCATAAATCAAGTGACATTCTTGATTGATAAAAATAGTTGCGAAATAAGTCAATGTTCCACCAAGTTTCTAGGAACAAAGATCACAAAAGTATGGGGGCATGCGGAAGCACCCCCAAATTTTGGGGAAATCCAGGGGGAACCCTAGAATGAAAACATTCCCATCTATAAAAATATAAATTAAAAATAATAATGATAAAGTCCCAAAAATAATAATTCATCCCATGCAAATTCATCATTGTGTAATGTAAATAGTAAATAGTGAAATAGTAATAATCAAATCTGTAAATGTTACATAAATGATTTAAATTCAGATTCCATAATAAAATACAATGATTCATAAATGAAACATAAATAGTATAATGTTAATACATTGATTTAAATTCATCATTTCAGAATGTAATTAGTACTAAGAAAAATAGTAGACACAAAATTCTGAAATAGTTTATGTTCCACCAAGTTTATGGACGAAAGACTGCAAGAGTGGGGAGAGAAAGAAGTGGACGTGTGGGAGCACCCCCAAATATTAGGAAAATTTAGGGGGAAGGGGGGGATATCAGGGTTCCT
Organism: Pinus albicaulis; assembly: GCA_034641835.2. Classification (NCBI taxonomy): domain Eukaryota; kingdom Viridiplantae; phylum Streptophyta; class Pinopsida; order Pinales; family Pinaceae; genus Pinus; species Pinus albicaulis. Next base: position 173,253,644 of record CM076581.1, on the reverse strand, counting down.
GTCTTAAAAATTATAACATATAAAAATAGAAATTTGATAGAACCCCAAAAAAAATTCATCTCGCACACAAATTTATCATTGTTCAATCCAGTTGAAATGTTATAATATTACCAATCCAAAAAGCTATTAAGTCTACTAAATTCTGAATGGGATATGAAATTCTACTTTCTTCAAAGTCCTAAACTCCTTAAAATTCTATCCATTTTTTTCTATCTCCATAGGTTGTTAGACAAAAAATTTAGGGGGTCATGGTGAAATGTTTCCCTATGCATCCCCTTCCCGAGAGCATGGAAAACATGGGAAGTGTGTCTCTATGGAAAAGAAGTAGATTGAAATTACTAAAAGAGTGACAATTCATAACATAGTAAAGAGTGACAAGTCATAGACTCGCCTGATGTCATCTATATTTAGAGTCAAGACTCAAAATTTAATATTGAAAATTAACAATGGGAAATCAACATTGAAAATAAAATGAGAATCTAAGAGAGAAAATGAATAAAAGGTAGATAAAAGTGAAATCAAGGCAGATTTTTTTTATTGAGATGTGTTGAACAAGCAGAGAATAAGAAACTTGAGGACAAAATTCGATGTGATTAGTTGCAACTCCAAATGGTTACTTACTTCTAACCAAAGGGTTCATGAGTACTCGCTATAACTGAAAATTGCAATTTACAAGGCAAAAAGAAACTCTCTTCTCATCAGATGGTAGATCCTAACTTCTTGTAATGTTAGTGTAAACTTGCTAAACCACAGTGACAATGGCTAAGCCTTCTGCTTCACAACCACCAAACCTAGAACCATTTTATGATTAAATATGCATCGTGTACAGATCTTATAAATAACCTATGCCCAGATTTAGCATGGCTCCAACCTTTTTCAAGTGAAAATAATATAAAACAAAGCTACATATAGCAATAGTAATGGAAAAATTGGCAAAAGTAATCATGTAGACTTCATCCAATTAAATAAAGGATAGAAAACACTTACTTCGATATTTCTATGGCTCTCCAATAGGGCTTTATTGATCGTGGTATTGAAAACATCATTTCATATCTCAAATTCATCATCGATGTAGTTAAATCACTTAAATATTACACGAAGAATGATCCATAACAGATGTAGCAAAAGAAAGCGCAACCGACAGAAACTCAGCACTTGTTATTGCTAGATTCGTTTCATATCTCTCCGAAAAAAATATGCAGTGGAGCTAAATATTTAAAACATCATTCCGCATTTTTCCTTAGTCATTTCTATTGTTGAACTGCTCGGGGAAAATATATGGTGAGTCTTTTATGGGCTGCATATTGAAAACATCATTTTTCTATTCGACTTTTCATCGTTGTTGTTAAATCAATGAGGGAAAGTCTCCAGCGGGGCTTTCCTGGGTTTGATATTGAAAGCACTTTTCTGATTTTTTACTTTGTCATTGTTTTCCTTGAACCTCTCAAATAAAATCCACGATGGTGTTTCCTTGGGCTCGAATCGATCAAGGAATGTATCTAGTGAGCTTTTCTTGGGCCGGATATTTAGGGACTGTGAGACTCTAATAAAAATGATATTGTTTTGGCAAGCACCTGGCACTGCTTACATAAAGAGCAATTGCTCAGGATGGAAACTACATAATTTGAAAAAAAGTAAATTAATAAAGACAAAAAAATTTACCTTCCAGGAGATTAAAACATATCTTTGAATAAATCAAAACCCTAATTACCTTTATTTTATTGAGCCGATGCCCCCATTGTAGATAGCCATTGACATAGTTGTTTTGTCAACACACACCATACCTTGCATCCCAAACATAGACACCTCTCTCTGGAACAGAACCATCTTCACATTAAAATATTTCTCTAACCCAACTACAAAATTAGGCTTACCGAAGCCATTATAGCTAAAAGTAGGAGTTTCATCAAAAGCTCCACTTATCATACCATCCAGATATATTTGTTCTAGCATCATGTCACTCTCATGGAGATCATTAGTCAGCTTTGACACAATTGTCTCATTTACCATTCTCTCAACCATTACCCCCAAATCGCATAGATGGCGAAGACTCTCGAGCTTTGATATAATATTCTTCGACTGAAGAGACAATTGGGTAGACATCTGGTACTGAACGAAGTCATGGATTGCCTTATCCAAGTTCTGGATTTCAAAAGCATATCTGAAATTATGGAAAATATCAAAACGTTTGGTTTTCTCACTCTTTTTCATCAATGGAAAACCATTATGAAGTATTTTCGCTTCTTTGCATCATTGTTGTTGAATTGCTCAGAGAACATCTCTGATGGGGCTTTCATGTGTCCCAAATGACCCAAAAACAGTGCTTGCAGTTGACCCCATCCGGCTACACCGTTGTTGAGCTGTCAAATTTACTCCCACCTCATCTTCAAACTCTTCCATTTCAAGCCTTGGGAGATCAAATAAGAATTCCACATCGACCTAATATCAAATCCAAATTCACCAAATAAATTAAGAAAACAAAAATAGAGATTAAAAAAGGGGCAAATATCAAGTTAGTTTTCATACCACGCCACATTCAAGAGAGGCTACAGAAGCAGCTGTTGTGATCCATCTTCCAAGCACAGGGAATTTTGAATGGTCGACCGAGCAAATCTAAATGGACAAGAAGAAGCCATATAAATGCTCTAGTAACTAATGAGCTATATAACTTATAACTACATTGTAAACTAAATATTTTCAACTAATTTTTCCTTTTCATCCAAGGGCTGAATATGTTTTAATCTTCTAACATATAATTTAATGGTTTCAGGTTATGACATAATGCACACAGGAGAGTTTTTTTCAAATAGTGATGCCTTACAGCGTAAACAAAAGTCATAAGAACTAGCTAACTTATAACTTTAAATTAAACTATTATCAATTATAAAAACAATTAATATATAAGTTAAACACATATACATTTAAATAAATATGGAACAAGATTCTTAACCATATACATTTAAATAAACATGGAACAAGATTCTTATCCATGCAGATTTACCGCTACTTTACTATGGAGATTCTTAATTATAAATAAGCTTTGTTACAATACCATGGCCATGTACTTCCAGTAAATTAATTATCCTTTTACTTTAAGACTTTATGTAATTATTTTAAATATAATATTGAATTATGACCGAGAAATTAACAATATAGAGGGATCCAAAATGTTAATATTGGCTACTGACCCATACTGAATCTAAGTATTCTTAAAGAATATAGAGGGAGCCAGAGTGATCCATCTTCCTTGGTGTCAGAATTGGTTAAATTAGTTGAAATCCAAGGAGCTAGTAGTTCTCTTAAGTGATAAATGTCATAATTTGAATCTTCAACCTTCCCAAGGTTCCTAACAACCAAAAAAGGTGTGACAGGAGAAAAATATCATGCTAGATCGACGAAAGATAGATGGCGGGAGAGAAAGTCAAGTTTTTGGAAAGATGGAATGGAGAATTTCTAGTAGGACTTGGGGAATTATTGTAAAAACAATTCATTTTTGTTGTAAAATTTCTTGTTTTGATAAGTTAAACATTTTAGAAGACAAATCAAAAATAAATAAATAAATGTTAGGATTGGATGTGAATAGTTGAAAAAAAAATGTTAGGATTGAATATGAAAAGAAATTTATGAAAATAAAAAAATGTTAGTTTTAGATGCTAAAAGAAAAAAAAAGCAAAAAGAAAACGAAAATGTTATGGGTAGTCAAAATCAATAAAAGAATAAAAATTGCTTTGTTTTAAATAAAAATAAAAAGGGAAAAAGCGTGCCACTTAAAATGCAGCTTAAATAATAATTTAGAATAAAGTGTGTTTTAAAGTATTAATCATATAGTTATATGGTTAATCCATTATGTAATAAAGTGACATGTTATTGGCACGTGAAATAAAAATCTTACAGATTTGAAGGGCCAAGATCTAATGCGCTCAAATCGATGGCGTGGATGCAAACCCACACAACCCCCCGTACTTTCGGACATTATCTGTCGGGGGAGAGGGTGTCCAAGTAAATTTGTTTCTAAAAACCACCTCTACTACATGTCATCTTACCATTGAGACCGCAACCACCCCCCTTCAATTCAACTTACCATCTGCCCCCTCCTCCGGGTAGGCTCTAAAACTGCGCTTTGACCATTTGACTACTCCCATTGTCTCGTCATCATTCACACATCATTCCACCTATCCAATCATAAAATTCCATGTGTCTCCCAATTACCCATTACCATTAATTTGTATATACCCATTAAACATAACGTCTTCGCATTAAATCCTCTCGTGTCCATCAACATTCGTTGTCATCCTGTTTAAACTTTGCACTTTCACTCTAATTCAAAACCTTTCATTGTTATATTTTCATCAATTTTTCCTGGCTATTCGAAACTATAAGCAGAGCATGGCGGCAACATCTGGACTAGTTCAAGTGTCTTTAGAGTACCTGCACTTCCTTATCGAGTTATTTTTTACAGGTATTTACAAACATCCACTGCCCTTTTCATTTGAATGGCCCCTAAAGGTAAATATACTTCCAAGGATACTTCAATACCACCTGCAGCTATTGATTTAGATCATCAAAACCTAGTAGACCATTTATATCAGATATATGAGATTAATTGTGAATTTTATCTTCATCAAATTCACAATTGGCTCCATCAAAAACACCTCGATAACAATGACGAAATCAACCTCTGAAATTTAGCATTACCCCAGTATATTTTCCCTTAGGTGCCATATTTTCTTGAATTTGTTAGCTCCTGTCAACTTCATTACATACCCAGTCAAAGAGTTGTAGTTGTGCAGAATGGAGAGACCCTCTTTTACATCAATGCCCATGCAATTTCTGAAATTCTCCAAATCAAGGATCACCCCCTCCCAAAAACCTTCCACCCATATTTTCTTATGGAAATATACAACAAGTTGGACATTCCAAAAAGAGAAAAGGTTTTTGAAACCTTTTTGTCAAATGATGTCCCAATACTCAAAACAAATCCTCCATATTTAGTCTCCATTTTCCCTGAAATTACCAAAAAAATTGTATCCATTATCTCCTATATTCTGGGCTATAATTTATACCAGTGGATTTATGAGTATATCATTTCTTTTCTTTCCATTTTTTCAAGTGAACAAAAGCCACCAAGTATATTTTTTTATGGTGAATTTATAACAGAGAGGATCCATGAGAAGTTTGTTATTTTATCAAAAGAAGGAGTTTTTATATATGCCTCAGTCCTTGTGTATCTATTTATTTATTATCAATTAGATAAATTCCCTTTTCAACTAAAAAATATGGATGATAAGGGAAATCCTTTATCATTAATTCACTAGACCCCTATAGTGACGAAGGACACCACAAAATTCTCTTTCAGTCAATTTGTAGATCAATTTTTTCATGTGGTAGTAAGTTTATTAAACAAACATACAAAACCAAGGGTAGATTCAAATATAAAGAGGATATTACACCTTAGTGAGAAAACCAAAAAGGGTGACCATTACCTGTATCAAAGTTACTAAGAAATTAGGATTTATGGTTGTGAACTAGCCCCTTACAAGCTTCCTCAGTATGTGCCTATTAGAATATTTTCTTTGGAATTCATTAGAAAAATGATAAACATGGAAGAGATACGCTTTCAGGTAACCAAGACGAAATCCCATTTCAAATTAAAAGCACGGGTTGGCCCTTTCATACACAATACAAGGGCAACAAGACAAGATGTAGACGTTATCCTAAGGAACTTATGAATTTTAAGCACAATTTTACTTGGTCTTATGACCCTTTTGGAATTATTTCAATGATAAGGATAGAGCAGAAATATAGCCCTTATATTCATACACCTAGACCTAATCTCAAATATTTCATCAACCAGAAGGAATGGAAATAAAATACTCTCCAAGAGGCTGAAGAGTAAAATATGTCCTCTTCACAATCTCCATTAGCACAAGAAAAGGGAGATAAAAGGCCAAGGGAAACCATTTACCCTTCAACATCAGAAGTTTTAGTCAGAGATTTCATTGTGTATAACAAGAAACTAAGGCAAACAAATGAGGAAGATGGAAATCATGAAAATATTGAACAAATGCACCCAATTGTTCTTTCTAGAGCATGTACTCCATCAGTTTTAAGGATACGAGACATTATGCCACCATCTACAGCAACTCCAGGGACCCCAATGACTGCATTTACACCTATTTCATCACCAGAAAGGGAATTGGGGCAGAGAAGTAAAAAAGAGACGAAATTTTTTGTTTCTTATCAAGAAATAAAAAGAAGGAATCAAGCCCTTAAAGTTTCTACACTTTCTTAATTCTGGAAACAAACAACAAGTTCTCAACATATGATTTTATCAACATTTGACTCAGAAGAAGGAAAAATGCAAATTTATTTTCTAGAGCCTAATGTTCCTCAACCTAGGACTATCGATGACTAAAAATAATCAATCTTTTCATTTGACACAAAAACTATTCATCCTATATATTAGATGGATCTTCACAAGCAATCGGGTTAAATGATCTGTAGTACTTTAACTGCTTCTTCCATGAAAACTGCTAAGCTCCATGCAAAATATTCAGACTCAATTGAAGTTAGAGAAACTTTCTTCTATAGCTAAAGATACTAAGATAAAATCTTTAGAGGAGTTAGTGATAAAATTGGGATATGACCCCAAAGACATCAAAGATGAAAAATAAATAATTAAATCAAAGAATGCAGATATAGTAGCCTTGAGAAAGCAACTTAAACTCCCAACAACAAAAGGTCCATACGCTAAAGCATTGGGAGAGCATTAGAAAGAAAAGGAGGATTTGTTCAAAATTATTATTGAGCATAATGACCAAATATCCAATATGGAAAAGGATATTGAAAAACTCCTTAAATATAAAGAGGAGGCTTCTCCAGTTCAAACCACTCCATTAGCCACAATTTCAACAGAAGATAGAACAACGTGGGAGGGATATTATTTAGCAACAAGTACAATATCAACATCAACATCAGTTTGACAGTATACCACAAGAACAACAGAATTAACTAAAAACATGGATGGTCTAGCCATAAAAGGTAAATAAATTGAAAATCTTACAGAAAAGTGTGATAAATTATAGGAACAGAAAAAAAAATCAGATGGTGCTTATTTATCAGAATTGCAGAAAACTCATTAGCTTGCACAAATATTTTCATATTTATAAAATCAAAATATCATGGCTGACATGATTGATGAAGTTAAGGAAATTTTTTGGATTCAGATAAATGAAGTAACATCTCACATATGGCCATCTATTCAAATCATATTTGAACAAGGTGAACTTCTTGCTAGATCTAACATTTTGGTTGAAGAGGTAAAGAGGGAATGATACTAAGCTCAGTGATGCAGTAGCCATCATCAAGTTCCTAAATTCAATGACTAAAGATAAATTAAAAGAACTAGATATTAAAGACAAAACTGACAATATTATGGAAGTAAGGAAAGTACTTACTAAGAAAAATATGATGTTACAATTGGAGAACAAGTGTCAAAATTTACAAAATATTGGGCAAAAATTTCACAAAATGTTAAATGTGTTACATCAGAATGGTCTTCCTGGATTACAAGGTATGGGAGATGAATTATTTCAACTTGAGGATTATCAAACAAAGTTGTGTGAAATTGTGAGAGATGGGTCAAAGTTTGCAAGGGCTACACTGAGAATTACAGGCAAGGCATTCATGGAAGGACTCAACATGGATTTAGAAATCAGACATGAAATTCCTCTTATAGTTTTAGCTAAACCAACTTTTGAAATATACATAGAAGTTGATGGAATTTATAGAAATCTAAGTATATTTTCATTGCTCAATCAAAGTAAATGAGAAAAGCTATGTGGATTATTAGGATGACCAGATTAGGTATCAATAATATATTCAACCAGCGAGGATTCCTATTTCCACAGCCTCATCACCAAAAATCTTAAAATTTATAGCCAACAGCTCAATTCAGTTTTGAATTTACTATGTTTTTGAAATTTTGTTTAGTAAACAGTTTCAGATATTTCCACAAAGATCTAGATATTTGAATCAAATATTTTTGAGAAAATTTGTATAAATACTTCCATAAACAAATTGTAAAGGTTTGAACACTTGGATGAGGGCTTGTAAAGCATAATTGTATGATCTGAGATCATTGATCACTAACGAAAGGACTTTGGATTTATTTCAAACAACTTGTCTCCTCATGTGTTTTTTCTAGTTTACATTCCATTTTTTTCCACATATATTTAAGTTTTATGGAGATAAGTAGGTAAGAGAAAACTGAATATCAGTCTATCTTAAATCCTCCGAAGTTATCATTTATTTTAGAGATTGATTTATTGGAATATTTTTCTATATCAGTCCCTCTATATCTATTAATTATCAGCTATCTTCATAAGGTTAAATATATATTATTAAGCTATAAACATTGTTTTTAAGCCTTTATTTCTTACGATAAACTAAAGGTTCAATTTGAATACTTAGTAGATCATAGTTCTTAAGTTTTCTTCCTTTCACATATTATGAAATCAAATCGTTGTTTTAAAGTAAAAGTACAACCCTTTCTTAATATTCAATAATATTGAAAGTTTAAAACATCTGCCTGTAATTTACTCATAGCATTGGTCATCCAAAAACCCCTTTAAAAACAACAAAATATTTTATATTCTCTAACATAATTAATTAACCTATAATTATCTCAGAGGACAACATCAGATTGGTGTTGTTACCAGGGATACAAAAATTGATCTATTTTCTCCTAGGACAACAATATAGTTATTCCTTTAAGGTTTAATAAAGGATTAGTAGGTTAAAATATTTCACCTAACGACTTCACAGAACCCAAAACTAGCTCCTTCAAGACATACCAAATCTCATTATGATTTTGAAGTTGTTTCTCCATTATTAGAACCAGAGAGACTGGTAAGAGTAGCCTCTTTAAAAATAAGACTTGAAGTTGCTTCCTCTTCTTTAGTGCTACCTCAAGCTCAGGATATTTCAAGCTCTGGTCCTTTTAGGTCTAGTCCTTTTCCCCAAAATTTGGATGATCTATCACCAAGGATATTGGAACTATCATCTAAGGGAGTTGATATTCAGCTAGCTCTTTTAATCCATTCACTGGAATCATATTAGATACTTGATGTACCTTTAGAGTCACCTAAATAAGAAATAGATTTGAATGTACATTTACCTGATTTAAAACCTACTCATTTTATATCTCCGATCCATTATACCTTTCCATCTACTTCTGCTCAACCCGAGGAAATTTTTTATGTATATTCAAATCCATTTTTTGGAACTAAAGAACAAGTTGAAACAGAAGTTCAGAAGCTAGTCACTTGAACACCTTTGAAATATTCCATAATATCACCACTCTTATTACCTCCTCCACCTACTTTTACACCTCCATCGTCACCTTCATCTTCATAATATTCACCTACATCATCCTCTCCTTCACCATTATCTCCTAATATGGATAATTTTCAGCCTATTATTGAAGCCAGGTATGATTCTTTATAACTTCTGAATATACTCAACCATTTTCCGGATGGATATTTGAAATATCTTCCAAGGTTTAATGGAGAAACTGGTTTATCTGTTGAAGATAATTTAGGAGATTTTTTGTACTTTGCTGAGAATATGAACATTGAACATGAGAATTTACATATGAGATTTTTTGTTCAAACCCTTGAAGGAAATGTTTGGATCTGGTTTAGGAAATTAAGGGAAAATTCTATTTGAATTTGGAATGAATTAACCATCATATTTAAAAGCCAATGGGGGGTTAAAAAGGATCATGCATATTATTCTAACAGAATTTGAAGAACTTAAAAGAAACCATGGTGAACCAGTGGTTGAATTCATAAAATATTTAATAAACTCTATCACGAAATGCCTCCTGACTAGAAACCTCCAGTAGCAGTTGTCAAAGTTAGGTTTTTCAAAGCTTTTGAAGAAGAATTTGCAGTCATTCTTAGAGAAAGAACATCTCGTACTTTAGAAGAGATGCAAACTAATTCCATTGAAGATGAAGCTAATAGGTTAGCTTCAGCTAAAATTAAAGCTACATTTGAAAACACAGAGAGGAAAATGAAAACCAAGCAAGAGGGTTCTTCTTCCAAGACCAAAACTAAAGATCAAAAGAGTGACGAAATAAATTCAATACTTAGGAACCTTTATAATAGGATTTAAAAAATAGAAACTCAACCAAGAACAGTTCAAAAAACTGTTGCGAGACCACAAGCTCCATATCAATTTATGAAATCCCCTCAGCTTCAACTTCTTCAATTTCTAAATAATGATCAACAAATTCAACCTCGTTTTTTTATTCATGATCAAATTCCTGATGAAAATACCCGTATGATCACTAAAGATATCAATAATCTTGACAATTCATCTATCCAAAATTCCATTGTCTCTCTTCCTCCAAATCAATCTTCTCAAGAAGATCAAGAAAACTCACAAGTATATAAATATCAAGATTTTTCTGAATTCTTGATTGCAGAACTGAATATAAGATATGATTTAAGACTAAGAGTAGGCCCTGATAGGCCTCCTAAAAATCTTCTTGTAAATGAACCAAAAATAAAATCTTGTGAAACCCAAACAACCACAATTCAACTATTAAATTAGTCAATTGAGACATCATCAATTGATAAAACTATTTTAACCACTTTTAATGTTGAACGAGAATTATAAAGAGGTAATATTCCCATTTAATTATCTAAACTTTCAAAAAACCGTGGCTATAAAAATCAAGTTTTAAAATGGATTCAAAATTCTAGTGTTGATGTTGAAGGGGTTGTAATAATCCTACAAGATGAAAAACCTTCAGTATTATTTGGTCCCAGTTAAGGCATGATTGATGAAACTGTGCCACCTTTCTATGTTAATTTGAAGGTACATGATTTCTTATTATATAAATGCATGTTAGACTCTAGAGCCTCACATAATCTTATGCCAAAGGTTATTATGGATTAACTTAATTGGAAATTACTCAATCTTAGCATGATCTATATACCTTTTATTCCAAAAAGGTACCATGTATTTGACTTATAAAGGACCTAGTGTTAAATTTAGGTCAAATACCCATGAAGAGTGTGGTATTAGACATTGTGGTCACTGATATTCCTCTTAAGTTTTGAATTATTTTATCTAGATCATGTTGTGCGAAGCTAGGAGGAAGCCTTGAAATGGACATGTCTTTCACTAATATTCCTGTATATGGGTGTGAAAACCTTAGGTTGTACAGGGAGGTTAGATTTATTAATACTATTTGCAAATCAGATCAAGAAATAAATCATCCTATTTATGTAGTTGATCAAGATTTTGTTTATTTTCAACTATCTTCAAATAATTTATAGAATTCTCAACTTAAAATTGAAGACATTGTAGAAAACCAAAAAAATGTCGTGTCTGATATTTTGAAATTATATTTTGATTGATATTGTTTAAACGAAGGAGCTGGAGATGGTGTTGTTCTTATTTCACCAGAAAAAAGAAACTATAACTCAATCCTGTAAACTTGAATTTGATGTTACAAATAATGTAGAAGAGTATGAAGATTTTATCCTAGGATTGGAGTTAGCTAAAAGTATTGAAGACCATAATTTAAGTGTATTCAGTGACTTAGAACTCAGAGCCAAACAAGTTATGAATATTTGTAGAAAAAAACATCCCAGAATTAGATCTTATAGAAATGAGATCTGGGATTATGTGGAAAACTTCTTTCAATCATTTAACATCACAACCATTCCAAGAGATGAGAATATTCAAGAAGATTCCCTAGCTCTTTCATCTAGTTCATTCAAAATTCCTAATCAAATGCTCTTGCAATATCAAATTCAAGTCAAATCTAGGCCTTGTATTCTTGATAATCTTAAATATTGGCAAATATTTGAGGATGATGAACAAATAAAATCTTTTCTACTACTTATCGATGAATTTTCTCCCTTGAAAATTGAAGAATATTAGTCAAATACTAATGAAATTAATAAGGAAAATCAAACTTCCGAATTAAATTAAAAAATTGTTGACCACAATATCATTCAATTACCTAAAAAATTTATTCCCAAAGGATTTCTCCCCCCTTGAAAAATTATTTGACCAAAATGATGTTCCTAAAAATCCACTATCAAATTCACCTTAGGAAGATATTGAAGAATGTAATATTGGAACATCTGAAGAAATCAAGAACATTAAAATCTCTACATCATTACCCCAGGAAGTGGAAACAGAATATTTAGATCTTCTTAAATCCTATAAAGATGTTTTTTATTGGTCTTATTCTGAATTAAAGACCTATGACACAACCCTCATTAAACATAAAATTACTTTGAAACATGAATCAAAACCTTTTAAGCAAAAATTAAGGAGAATCAATCCAATCATGTTTCCTACCATTGAGATAGAACTTAAGAAGTTACTTGATGGTCATATCATAATATCACTAATATATTCAGATTGGGTAGAAAATTTAGTTCCTGTTAGAGAATAAAACAATGAAATCAGACTATGTGTAGATTTCAGTAACTTAAAAAATTCATCCTTGAATGATAATTATCCATTACCCAAAATGGATCAGTTTCTTCAAAAAAATTCAGGTGCTAATAGAATATCTATGCTAGATGGTTTATCTAGATACAACGTGATAATGGTGAGCCCAGAGGATAGAGATAAGACTGCCTTCACCACTCCTTGGGGTACATTCATGTATGCAAGGATGCCATTTGGATTAACTAACATTGGAGCAACATTTCAGAGAGATATGAATTTAGCTTTTCTAGGTAAGAAAAATAATTTTGTTGTTATATATCTTGATGATCTTACTATACTTTCTAACTCTGACCAGACACATTTAAATCACTAGCGGAAAGTTTTTGACAGGTGTAGAAAATTTGGGATATCACTCAATCCTAATAAGTATTTGTTTGCAATAAAAAAATTGAAATTTCTTGGCCATATCATTTCTAAGGAAGGAGTGGTAATTGATCCCAAAAGAGTTTCATCTATTCAAGCACTTTCATTGCCAATGAAAAAAAAGGAAATCCAAGATTTTATTGGAGATATTAACTTCCTAAGAGGATTCATACCTAACTATGATGAAATAGTTAAAGATATCACTGATATGTTCAGGAAATACCATGAATTTAAATGGAAAATACCAGCTAGATATGATTTTGACCAGATTAAAAAGGCCATTTCTGAAGCCCCAACTTTAGCCAACCCTAATTATTCTGAACCACTTAGCATATTTTCCTTTGCCTATGAAACCACCTTAGCTGATGTTCTTTTGCAAAAGATAAAATATGGAGACGACCAACCTATTTCCATTTTTATCAAGCTCATGAGAGATGCTGAACTTAAATATGAAATTATTGAGAAACATGCCTATTACCCATTCCAATCTTTAAAGGCTTTCAAAATCTATGTGCTTCATTCATCCATTACTATTTATGTTCCCAACAGTGCCATGAAAAATGTGTTAACTCAACCTGACACTAATGGGAGAAGAGGAATATGGATTACCCAGATACTTTAGTTTGATCTTAATATCAAAACTACAAAATTTGTAAAGCATCAAAGTTTAGCTAAAATTTTAGTTGAATCAAATTGTAAGGTTTGGGGATAAATTCTGTTTTTGAAATCTTAGAAGCGAAGAATATACAAGAAATTTCTCAAAACTCAGAAGGGAAAAATCCACAAGAACCTTCTCAAATACCAGCAGGGAATAATCCACAATAACCTTCTCAAAACTCAAAAGGGAAGAATACACAAGAAACTTCATCTTTAATTCAATGAATTCTTATTTATATTGACGAGAAATTATTGTTGTGAGAATGTTACTTTGATATTGTAAATTTTCTTATAAAATTTGAGTGTCCTTTAGAACTCACAAAATTAATGTAAGACACTAAAGTTAAAAGCCACAAAGTATTGTATCATCAACGCAAATTTGTACTGGAAAGATCCACTCAATATCCTTTTTCTTTGCTTGACAAAAATTGAAACTGAAGGGATTATTGAAGAATTTCATGCAAGTATCTATGGAGGATACTGTTCCTGGAGTGATACAACATATAAATTATTGAGAGCATGATTGTATTGGTCAACGATGTTTGCATAAGTAGGAAGGATTTGTACTCAATGTCAAACGTTTGATGGAAAGCAAAATTAGTAGCACTTCCTTTGGTTACAGTACTTGTCTTAGCACCTTTCTTATAGTGGGGATTGGATTTAATTTAAGGGAATTCATCCAACATCAAGCAACCATCATAGATGGATAATAACTGCAACATATTACTTTACTAAATGAGTTTAAGCCATTCCAATTAGAAATTCAACCAACACTGGAGTCATAAGATTTATTGAAGAAAATATAATGTCTAGGTTTGGGTGCCCCCAACAGATAGCTACATATAATGCAACAACCTTTAGCACTATCAAAATTATTTAATTTTGTCAAAAATATCAAATTCTGTTGCATCACTCTATGCCTTACTATCACAAGGAAATGGACTGGCATAGTCCTCAAATAAAATCTTGGTTAAAGTTATTAAGAAGAAATTAGAATATCATAAAAGGATTTGGGGCAGTCATCTCATTTATTTATTTTAGGCTAATAGGATATCTCCAAAAAGGTCTATAGGAAAATCTGCATTTTAGTCGGTTTATGGTAAGGAAGCGATTTTGCCTACAACTCTAGCTTTCCCTTTTTTAACAGTTTTGCAAGAAGTAAAGGAAAAAACTGATGATTTTTCTAGGAGGATCAATCAAATCATTGAACTTAATGAGAATAAGGATGAAATTCATTACAAAGTTAGGAAATACCTAAGCAAAATGAAAATGATTTTTGACAAAAAAGCTAGAGAACAAGATTTCCTAGAAGGATATTTAGTGTTTAGATGGGATGCTAGGAGAGAAGATAAAGGAAAAAGTGGAAAGTTTGACAACCTTTGGTTTAGACCTTTTAGCATTGCAAAATTCAAGGGTAACAACACTTTTATCTTGCAGAACTTGGAAGGACAATATTCTTCATTGGCATTCAGTTTTTTCTTTTATTTGTTTTCATCACCTTGCTACTGGGTCCTCATTGCCTCATAAGAGATTACTGATGGTTTTTTCCTCATTATTATGGCACAACACTCACTTTTTATAATAAATGACTCAAATAAACTACTTCATCCCTTCATTTGCTAACAAAATTATCCATGGTGCACTCATCTACAAATATGTTGTTTTGGTTTTGAAATTACACACCTCTGATGACGATCACTTTGGTTCTTGTAACACTTGGATTTAAGTTTTTATGTTATTTTAATTGATACATTTTACTTGTTTAAGTTAAATAGGCTTAATAAGTATGTTAAGAAAATTATGAACAAAAATTTACTTCTTCTTTTAATAAATATTAATTATGGTGTGGTTTCCATAAATTGATGGTAAATTGTCCAAGAAACCAGAGTGGTTAGATTAGAGGAGTTATTTGACAGTTTCCTTTCCTCTGGAAATAAAAATAAAACCCTGAAGAGGAAAATGGGTTTTGTGCAAAAAATAAAAAAACAATAAGAAGGATGGAAGGTGAGAGTATCCAGAGCTGGCAGGAGCCAATGGAACTCTGAAAAATCCTAATATTTGGAGGAGAGACTTGATAGTGGTCTTCAGTTCTACCTCTAGAAGAACTGCTATATAATCTTACTCTAGAGAGGACCATGGGGGGAGCAGAGGACGTAATACCCTCTCTCATGGTTGGGATGATGCCATCATCCCTACTCATCTGAGATAGGTATTATAAACCAGAATGGATTAGAAACAAGAGTTCTTTTATGTTTTATCAGTACAATAATTTTCAGAAAATACTTATGTATGCTGTGGAAGTAGAGTATACAAGGTTGAAGTTATTCCGGTAAATGAATGATTTAATAGGAATGTTTAAGTTAGGGTGGAATATTAAAATACTATTAACTATAAAAACTTACCTAGTAAAAGAATGAAATATTCCAATTCGGAAACAGTACATACTAGGTGCAGAAGGAAGTCTAAAAGGATTAATTTGAACAACCGGTAGAGACAGTTTGAAATTTTGTAGTAAAATAAATGTTTGGACGAGACAGTTAGTCCATCCATAGTAGAACCCCATATAGTAAAATATGCCTTGAAGAGGGATAAATACACGGTATAAGGGTTGAGGTGTAAACCCTTTCTCATTTAAAGATGGTCCAGACATCTCAGGGAAAAACTTATTAAAAAAGGGAAATAAGGAAATAATGAATTTAAAAGTTGAACTGTAGAAATGTTAATATTTCAGCATAGAAGGAAGGAGTAATATAATAACTTTAATTCACTGAAATAAAATATCACCATTACAGAGAGAAGAAGGAAGAAATAGTACTTCGTGGAGTAATAAGTCTTAATTAGAATGGAGGAACTTTCCCAAATGAACAGACTGGAAGAATAGTCATTGTATTAAACAGTAATGGAAAATTTTGGAAAACTTGAATATAAACACCACATGTAAATATATATAAGATAGTATTCAATTACACAAAAAAACCAGAAATTTAGAATTGACATAAAAATGTGCACTACCCTCGAAGGAGGAGGCAGCAAAACTTTAATTCAGATATATTAAAATGCGAGCAAGACATTATTAACATGCAATTAAAGTGCAAGTTTACGGCACAATCCAAAACCTAGAAATTTATTAACTGGAAATAGAATCTGAATAACCCAATAACACAACTTATGAACAGTAGAAAACGACTAAAAACCCTCCAATCGAACCAGAGGAAAAGTTATAAATACATTGATATAGAGAAGCGACGACGGGCTAATATTATCTCTATAAAAATAGAAAAAATAAAGTTCGAAACCAAGAGAAACATTGGATTTCAAATATGGGCATATAAAATATGAAAAAAACCCACAAAATTTCTTGGTAGGGACAGTTTGAGAACCAGAGTAACCATACACACATGACGAGGAGAAATGACTGATTGACATTGCTCTTTCTATGTGAATAGTAGAGGGTAGGGTTTGAAGAGCGGTACATACCAAAAAAAACATTACAAGGTGATAAATGCTAATTGTAACTACATAGTAGGGTTACGGTAATATATGAAAGGCACAATATTGAAGGCTTAAATAAGCATTACCTCTGAGAAGAAATTAGATGGAAACAAAACCTAGGGGAAGGAAACCATTAAAAAGACCTGTAAGGAGAAATTTCATACGAAAGGATTAAGAATTCTTCCATAGTATTCAATGCAACAATGAAAAATTACCTGGGTCAGCTTGAACGAAGTCAGGTGTTCATACTTGTTAGTTGAAAATATGCAGTAAACCAGAGGAAAAAGCTTAAGACCCTCACAGTTGACGGTGAGAAAACACTGTCGAGTTGAAAATAGTGTAAATAAACTGTGAATCGCTCTAATCAAAGAAAATAAAACACTATGCAACCATGATGAAGAATATAAAATGAAGGGAAGCATTGCCAAAGGAATGAAAGGAACAGAAAATGATAATACCTCCATTTCTCACAGGAAACCACCAGAGTGAGGCATGAACAGAGATAGGGGTTGCAGAGCTTGGTGGAGAGCGATGTAAGCATGCGAAATTAGTTAGGGTTTTTGGGATAGGGTAATACCATAACCACCCCAAATTCCTTCACGATCATTGGATCGCCTAAATACAAAGGACAGAGATCAACCCACTTGTCAATCTACAAGATAGCTTTGTAAATGCTAAATTATCCGAGAATTAAGTTATAGTCCATTAAAAATCAAATCAAATCGAGTTTTACAAGAAAATATTCACCTTGGGAACTCGGTTGCGGCTAGTTGGAAAATGTCTCAAAACGATAATAAAAAAAACAATAATCGCCAAACTATTACCTTAGTACAAGTTAGAGAGATGTGATACGAACCAAACTTGACTGGCATGGTATCAATCAAATAAAAGGTGCAATATGTAAGTTATGATGGGCTAATATTACCATATACATTTACGAGTTTTCATACCTTGGTACCAAGGTTATAACAATGACTTTCTTTCAGATTGTTATCTTATGAATTAGTAGTTAATCATTCAAGATATATTAATAGGGAAAATGTAAGGAGGTAAAAGTATCGCTTAATAAAGTTAGATGTTGAAATGAAAATGTATTATACACACACACACACATATATATATATATATATATATATATATATATTTATGGTAAGTTTCTTAACATTTACATGGTTAGACGTTACATGTGGTATGAGAGTCAAGTTCATACGCTGGGACCCAGTTGGGTCACCTAAGTAATAAAATTGATGCGTAAATTTTGCATATAAATAAAAAAAATGAATTCATAGAGTGTAATGAGGAGGGGTTCGGTACATCAAGCTTCCAGGACTACAGGGGAATCACACCCCCAGACTATCCCAAAAATAAATCTAGAAATGTGGGTGCAACTGAGTTTGGACCAGCATCAACAAACAAAGAGACTACTCTAACAACAGCAAAGGAAAACTGGTAGGCTATTGGATACTATGAAACAATTACATGAAGAGATGGTTCGAGTGAGAAGAGATAAAAAGAGGTTGATGTAGGAATAGAAAAGGATCCTTAAAAGCCTCTCAGATAGACAAAATCAAGGGACAACTCAACCTAGCCCCGAAAGAGACAGTTGAGAAGAGGGTGAACAATGACAACAAGCTAATGATAAGACAAAAAGTAGCCATACCCAATGAAAAATAAGATCAGGACTTGTAATGAAGTTGATTAAGGAAATGTGTCAAATTAGCAATAAATGAAAAAACAGAATGTGGAGTTGCAAGGTGAATTCCGAAAAATTAAACCTCCTACATTCGATGGAGAGACTGAAGAGGTAACAGAAGCATGGATAATTAACATGAAAAAATATTTTCAAGTCTATGAATACAAGAGTAAATTGAAATCTCGCTTGGTTATTTATCAACTGTGGGAAAAAGACACATTATGGTGGGAGGAAGTAAAAAACGTGCAAGGAATCAAGGAAAATAATGTGACTTGGGACGAGTTCCAGCAGTATTTTAAAGAAAATTACTTAACCAAGAACTTTTACAATGAAAAGTCTCGAGAATTTCATGATTCCAGATTAGGGCAGTTGACAATGGATGAATTCATAAAAAAATTTACCTCCTTATCGAGATACGTACCATATTTGAGAGACAAAATAGCAAAAGTACAATGATTCTTGAGTAGTCTACCTGCTCATATGAAGGAAAGGATCGAGTTTGTAAATTGAAAGACCATGGACGGGGTGATACGAAAAGCATGAATGTGCTATCAGCAGTCCAAGGTGAAAGGAGAAGCTAGAAGAAATTGGACGCCAAAGAAGGTGTTAGTGTCCCGTGATTTAGAATATTGGTAGAACAAATGCACAGGGTAACATCAAACCAGTCTTTGGAGTCCTAGGACCTAGCCTTCCTGGACTCAGAGAGGGATCTCTCTATTTGTTTGCAAAGGATATTAACTTGTTTTCCTTAAAGGGTTGATTTTAGGCTAGTTATTAAGTGTGGGGTTTTGTTGTTTGTTTTGGTTGTGTATCATGGTCAAAGCAGCATAGGTAGAATGAGGAAATCTCTAAATCATTAGGTAATGGAGTCTAATGAAAGTCAAGATAAGTTCATCAATGGATCGGGGAGCATCATAGAGAAAATATAACTTGGTCAGTGGATCTTCAAGGTTTTTTTAGGGTAATGAGATGGACATCAATTGTGAGAATAATAGTAGGACAAAGGGAAATTAAGAATCCTTTATCATGTACTCTTAAAAAAGGGACTCAAATATCATAAGCATGAAGAGGCAATCAATAGATAGGGCAAACCATGAATTCTATGATTCAACTAAAGTAGATAATTATTCAAGTCAAACTTTTCCAATGAAATATAGAAGGCGAGAAACTCATTTAACTTCTAGTGATTTCACCTTCAAAGACAAAAAACATTTAAGACACACATATAACTCTAATCATGGAAGAGGGAAATCTTTAACATCCTTGATCATAGCTATGAAGATCTCTAAAACAATTAATTAAGAAAGTACAAAGGGTATGATCAAAACAAAACCTCTTTGGCATACTTTTAAAGAATGGTACTTTAGAGAGAGACTTCAAAAACAGTGTTTTAGTGGCATCAAATAAGCAGGGCTAGCAATAAATCATGCTTGATACCAATTGTATTCAACTATTTATGAAATAAAAAAGCTTAGGGGGTCTAGAGAGCAATTAAAAATTCTCTAAAATGCCCTAGAATAAGAAAACATTAAGGCAATGAAGAATAAACAGAACTAAGGTGTTTTCAGAAGACATTTCTTAGTATAAATATTTTATTCTACTGCAACATAGAAATATGAAAACATAATGAAACGGGAAATAACAATAACAAATTAGAAGCACTTCACCAACAAACAAGCTCAGGGATCCAGTGATCTAGCTTCCTCCATCAACAAACAGATCAGGGCATCCACAAGTTTCAAGACATCAATTTCTTTTCAACTTCCAAGAGACTATGTATTACTTCAAAGAGTCATCAAATGCCAACCAATAAATGAGTTCAGATGCAGTATTTATGCTGCAAATGAGGAGGTGATGCAAAAGTGGGGTTCGAGTGTCATTTATTGTAGAGTTAGTGAATTCCTAACCTTGAAGACCATGCAAGGCTCAAGGCAGGAATATCTGCAAATATTTCTCTGAATAATAGCTTCTATCTTAACTCCTAAGGAAAAATAGGTGAAATTTTTACTTTAAGGCTTATTCATAACTTTTACAATAACTATCTGGCAGATATACATATCTCTGACTCAGCTCAATAACTGCTTAATGCTTTATTGAAGGAAACAAAGCACTAGGTGGAAAAAAAATCTTTTGAGAGGATTAAATGCCATAGGTTGAGTCATTCGAATTTTATTCGGGTAAATATGCCTTTTTTTTTATCTTTAATCTCTGTTTTGAGGCCTTAAAATCTGTCTTCATGCTCTGATTGTCTGTCGTTATGAAATTTTCTTTAATCTATTTGATATTTCTGTTATGTTACTTTAGTCTTTTTGATTCATTCTTTCAATCTTTTTTGCCTTTATCCTTTCATCTTTGACTTTTATCTATCTGTATTTTATTTCTTTGACTTTTTCTTTGATTGGCTAACCCTTTTGCCTTGGCTTCTAATTAGCATTAGCCCTTAAATCATTCTGGATTCTTTTCTTCACCTTTTCTTTCACTGCTTCTGTTTTCTGTGTGCAGGGGAGGCTATCTTCATGGTTGGAGGGTTCCTTTGATCAATCGATGATCATGTTTCATCGATTCCATTCATTGACACAAACCCACTGGTCATTATCGATCGATCCTTTATGAGGTCTTGAATCATCATCCAGGCCTTCATTCGATTTAATTTGGCCTTGTAAAGTGGATTTCAATTACCCTCACCATTAGAACCTGCAAAAACATAAACAATTAGCGAAAAAATCTTGCGGGAGGGTTTCACTGCACTTGTCGGTGTTTTGAACTGTCGGAGGGTGCTTCCAGAGGGGGAGAGGGTGCGGGAGGAAAGGCTCCAGAGGCGGAACCAGGAGGAATTCGAATGGGAGTGGGAAACCTTTTGAAAAAAGGGCACACAGGGAGGTGGTTTTCGAAAATCAGCAGTGGTTTATCGCGTGGAGGATAAGCGGTTAGTGGTTTTCGATGGGAGGCATGTGATATGTCTCAGGATGAGACACGTGGCAGGGAAAAACTATCGATTTCGCGTGGGCCATCAAAAAATAATCCAATCGCAACTTATTTATGATATACGATATTGGTCGTCAGATCTCGGGATGAGAGATCGATGGATATCGCACATCCGGGAGCAGTGAACAGTTGGTTGGTCAGCGGAAGTGGAAGATAGCTGTTGGGTTGCAGTTGGATGGTGAGGTTAAATGGAGGATGGGACCCAGGTTTTGAAATATTAACTCAAATGTGTTAATTTGTGAGGTTAAGGGAAGGGCATCGTTGGTAGTGAGAAGGCGGGCCCATATGTTTTAATATTCTGAAGGTTTTGAGGGCCTTTATTATAAGATTTGGGGGTTTAATAGAAAAAAATGGGGTGGATTTTTATATGTATGGGAAGAAGGGGCTATGGATAGCGGAGGCTGAGGTTTTATGAAGGTAAAAGGGCCGGGGATTAAGAAGAAAAGGGGGCTTAAAGCCTATTTCATCAAAAGAGAAGGTTGTATACAAAAAACAAGGTTTTATGCATAATTTAAAGGACCTGATAGGCTTTAAAATTTAATTTTAAACAATGTAAAAGGAAGCTTTTACATTGTTTAATTTTTCAGAGGAAAAATGATGAATGAAGGGGTGCTTTGTGAGGGTTTTTAGGAAAGGAAGAAATGGGATTTTTCGAGGAAAAAGGCCATGAATGAGGGTGAGGGTGAGGTAGTGAAATGAGAAAAATAGGCCCAGCAATTGTTAGCCCCCTAATTTTCTCTCTTTTTTCCATTTTTCCCTTCCTAAATCATAACCATTCACCTCTGTTTTACCTCTTTTATGCACCCTCATCTTGCACCAGTCGAAGAACGGTGACATATTTCGTATAAACTTTATATTTCATATTTTTACTTCAACTTAGCATTAATTAATTATTTATTACATGATTTCTTAATTTTAATCACTCTTTGTAACTTATCGATATCTCCAATGTTTATTTTTTAATTAGAGTACTTACTGTGATCGTTGATCCTAGTGCAGAATCAGATCTTGCACCGTTGCCAACACAACAAATCCTTGCAGTAGATCTGAACCTCCTTGATCACCGCCTCGTGCTGAGCAGCTTCAGCCATGACAACAAGATCGATTCAAAGGTAGTCGAGACAGAATCTATGAAGGACGAAAGTTGGAGATTGGCTACGGCCAGTTTGGCTAAATTGTCTAATTTTGAAGACCGAAAAGCTAAATTTTGCGTTTGGTTGTGTAATCGATTGAATGATCTATTTTGGCCTTTGGCCAAATATCTATATAATGTAGAATGTAAATAGGACTAGGAGGCTAATTTTTTCATAGTAGAAGAGAAAAAAGACACATCCAGAGAGGCGGTAGCAGGTTGCTGTATTTTGTTATCACCCGAATCTGAGCTGGACAATGTATTAATTTATGTACTTGCCTCAGTGAATTAACAAAAGGGAGCTCCGCCTCATGTTTCATGAATTGCGTTTCTATATTTGAGCTGATGAATTGATTAAGGCATTGAGCAGCATTTTTATTCAAATGGGAAACATGCTAGTTGGCTAGGGCCCAGCCAACCTAGCACATTTACCCCATTCCCTGTTTTCCTATAATTTGTGTTTACGGTGTCAAGTGTGATTTAATTTTGAGCACATTCATTCCTGTCAGAGTGAAAGCAGATCCACTGTGTGAAGTAGATAAATTTCCTTTTCCTGCAATTTACTTTCCTGCACTTGATTTCAGATTGGTTTTCCTCTGCCTGGTCCAAGCAGGAGAAATAACCCTGCACCAATGCACGTTGGTGTGATATCTCCTTTTCTGCAATTCTGTTTGATTGGTTTTCCCCGCCTGGTCCAAGCAGGAGAAATAAACCTGCACCAGTGCATGTTGGTGTGATATCTCCTTTTCTGCAATTCTTTTTGATTGGTTTTCCTGCCTAGTCCAAGAAGGAGAAATGAACTTGCACCAATGCACGTTGGTGTGATGCAGCAAAATTTCTTAGTCTACTTCCTGCAATATTCTTTATTTCATTAAATTCTTATGACAGGATAAATGTATATTGATTGTTTATTTATTCCTGCACTCTATTAATATTATAAACATTCACTTTTTATGTGTGCAATTTGAATTAACAGTATAATAGCACTTGCAATAATTAAGCACTCATTTTAAGAATTAAATGCTAAGTGCAGGAAGCTCTGATCTTGTGCAAGAACTAGTTTCTTGCCACGAGATTTGAGTGCTTTGAACTTGGAAAAGTTCAAGCCCTTGCATGAAGTAAAAATCCTTTAGTAAAGACACCATTTATACCTTCTGCATAAATTTCTGTTCCTACACTAGTGCAAGCAGACTGCAATAGTGCAGGACAGATTAGCGCAAGAAGGAAATATTTAAAGGAGTAGATTTAAGGGCCCATTTGATGAGACTGCTAAGTGTCTCTGCTAAAGAAAAACACACACTCAGTAGTTCAACAATAATTAGCCAGAGTGATTTCCTTTTATCTTTAATTCCCCCTTGCAAATGCATTCTTTCTTATTCCAGTCTTAGATTATTTTTGATGGTTCAAGTTGCCTTTTTCTCTTTTTAATTTGATTCTGCAATCTTTCCTTTAAAGAAAGTAGGGATTTATATTAGGAAGATTCATACCATCTCTGGCATTTCCTGTGCTTTGTCTCTAAGTTTACAGATCCCCCGGGTTGACAAATTAAGTGTTGGGGAGTTTGCTTAAGTGTAATTCCTGCACCCAACATTTTGGCGTCGTTGCCGGGGAGGCGATTCGATTTGGTAAGAATTTTCTGATTATACAATAGAGGTAATTTTTCCTTTATTTTTTCAATATTGTTTGGAAAATCTTCTTTGAAGGAGTTTTACTGGTGTTAATTGATTTCTGACAGCATTTTTTACTAGAATTTGTTTTTTATTTTTCTTTCTTTTTTGAAATGAATGCCTAGAAAAGGTAAGGGTTTGAAGCCCACTAAGGGCCAAAAGAATTCTAAAAACTATTTTCATATTGGGTCTCCTTCTATAAGAAGGAAGCCCAATCCAATTCAAACCCATCACACAGGAACATTCCACCTAGATTCTGGTGACAACAGCTTAGGTGTGGCTCAGCCTGTTGAGAGCGGTATAAGTAAAAGGGAAACAATGGTGGACCATGAAGATCATTTTGAAGGGACTGGTGAAAACCAGGTAAGTAGAGAACAATCCACTTTTGTGTTTCCAATTGTGGATCCTGATACTCTGGCGAAAATGAAGAATATTCCACCATCAGCTCTCCCTCATTTCCATGGTAAATTTCATGAAGATCCTGACTCTTTTCTATTCGAGTTTGATATTCTGTGTAGAAGTTATGATTATTCAACTGGTGCTTAGAAGTTAAGATTATTTCCTGTTACTGTCAAGGACTCAGCTCTACGCAGGTTTATGGGGTTAGGAGGAAACACTATAAACTCTTGGGATCAGATGAAGAGAGTGTTTTTTTCTAAATATCAAGAATATTGCAAAACTCGGGACGTGCAGGATGAGATTTTTACAATCATACAGGATCATGATGAAACTCTTGAAGATTACCTAGAAATATTTCTGTATATTTCAAAATGTTGGGAAAAATACTGAGAGGGGGGGGGGGGGGTGAATCAATATCTTGATCTGTCAATCAACTTTTTACTTTTCTTTTCTCAAAAACCCATACACTACTTTACAGAACAAAACTAGCATATATACGTGGATATCCTTAAGGAAACTCGTGTATGCTCAGATCTCTTATTATGCAGATAATTCTTATCTTAGATTATTGCACCATTCATTTATGTTAGTAAGTAATAAACATGTACAGTAAGAACAGGATAAATCAACACACATAAGCATCACACATGAACACCAGGATTTTAGGTGGAAACCCAATTCGGGAGAAAACCACCGCTGCCGTCGTCTCAGTCTTCAATATTTATTATAAAGAAAACATCTTACAACTATGTACTGGCGCAGACTCATACCAGCACGCAGGCACCCACCTGCAGAAGGCTACAACCTTCTCTCATTTACCAGCCTCTCCTGGAAGGGAGCTACAACCCCCTGCTCTCGTTTACCAGCCTCTCCTGTAAGGGAGCTACTACCCCCTGCTCTCGTTTACCAGCTATTACTGGAAGGGAACTACTACCCCCTTACTGAAGGCTTCGACCCTTAGCACCACTACAGACCACGTTTCATCAATTTTCAAACCGGATCAAATAGCTTCAACTCAACCCTTCATACTTTGCCCAATCCTTCAAACAGAATAGTGAAACCACTGTAACCAGAATATCAGAGATTACCCAGACTTCAGAATAGATATGCAGAAACACATTCAACCATGAGAAACCATTAGTTCAAATACCATATGCGCGTTTATTTAATCCAACCCACGTATACACACGCTTTTCATGAAACGAACCCACGTATACATCTGTGCATTTTTCAGTAAACCCTAACTTCCCATACGCGCTTTTATCAGATCAGATCCGCGTATACACGCGCTTTTTCCACAACAAACTCGCGTATATATATGTAAATGAAAGCTTTGCAAAATAGATCAGATCTAAAAGCTTACCCAAATTTCTTCATTACCTTCTGCAGACTTTGCGCCAGATCTTCACCAGTTCTTCTTTTGCAGATCATCTTAGAGATTCATCATCATCAGATCTAAGGATTTAGAAACCTCCATGGGTGCATCATAGATTCATATTTATCAATCAAGAACAAAGTTAAATCATGCAGATATACTTCAAAGTGAAGTATTCATTCAATACCCAAACACATGCACACCTTTGCACAATGATCTTCTTCTCCTTATATAGGTTTAGCCTTTATCAATACCATGAGCCAAAACCACATCACTTCCGATGGTATTCCTGGACGAGATCAAATAAATAATCCAGCGCTCAATACAATGGGTCAATACCATGGTAACACCCCTTGGTATTCTAAATTTGGAGCGCAAAAGGGCATACGCGACTTGGCACGTACTTTTCCGAGTGCATACGCTACTTTACCTTAACAAACCCGCGTATGCTTTGTAGCATAACTTATTTATCATTATTCTGGCACTTTCTGAATTCCTTGCTTCTGCTGCTTCTGAACTGATCCGTAGATACATCAGATTTATATTATTAACAACTCATCAAGTCAGTTTCCATCACGAACAAATTTATTAAGCAGGTTCCATCAAAGACCACTTCATCAAGTAGGTTGCCATCAAGGACAACACATGCCAACAATCTCCCCCTTTGGACTTGATGGCAACCATGATGGTGTTTGATCACCACAACAGATAGATACATTGATTATAACCATTATGCAAACACGATGATATTCTTCCCCTATTCAAACACGATGATATTCTTCCCCTATTCAAACACCATGTTACTCTCCCCCTTTGACATCAAGGGCAAAGGGGTGGATGAAAACCAAAACAAGGTTTTTCTCCTCATGTAGAAAGAAGAACTCTGTAGAACTGACGTGCACTAAAGTTACCTTGCTCCCCCTGAGTTCATGCTGAATATTCAAACATATTATTCAATGAAGTACATGAATCTATGACCTTTCCTATCACCAAGGACTCATACTTACATCAATGATCCAACCAAGTGGATTTACATATGTGACTCAAGTACCCAACCAAGTGGGTTTACAAATTTGACTCAAGTCCTTACATGACTGAATATTACAATTTTACATCATAGGTCTCAACATGACCTTTTCATCAAATTACAAATATGACCTCTTACAACAAATACCAAAAGGACCTCAAGAAAGAGATCATATTTCAGAATCATCATAATGCCAACAATTCATTACATTCAGCAAGGCTAATGCTCCCCCTGAAACTGTGCATCCAATGCATCCTTTCCATATGACCAAAACTCCTCCTTAGCTTGTGCAACCTGAACACTTTCAACAGCCAATCATCAAGGCATCTTCACCCAATATCAGAGAATGAAATAGAAATATAAGAGTTGAAACATCATCAGAGATACCAAACAGCACTGCAGCTGTGCTGAAGAATGCTGACCCCAAGTAGAATTTGTCAGCAATTAACTATACGTGGTTTTTTTGTATAAACTCACGTATATACGCGACTATCTTTCAGGAAACCTGCGTATCCAATTTAATCTTCTAAATTTAAGAAGATATGATCTTCTGCATGGTAGAGACTACTCCCAGCTTCTGTCTGAGATATTCGAACGCTTCCCTAGGCAGAGGTTTGGTAAATATATCAGCCACTTGTTCTTTGGAGGGAACATATTCTAGCTTCACCTTTTGTTCAAGCACTTGTTCATGTAAGAAGTGATAATTGATGGGAATGTGCTTGGTCTTTTAATGCATAACAGGATTCTTTGAAATACTGATGGCACTTGTATTATCACACATAATGGAGATAGGAGGTGAGCACTTAATTTGAAAGTCTTGTAAGGTTTGCATCATCCAAAGAAGTTGCGTGCAACATGATGCTGCAGCCACATATTCTGCTTCTGCTGTAGGTAAGGCAATAGAGTTTTTCTCCTTACTGAACCAAGATACTAACCGGGGCCCCATATAGAATACTCCACCACTAGTGCTTTTCCGATCATCAACATTTCCAACCCAATCTGCATCAGTGTAAGCATGAAGAGTAAGATCAACATTCTTTGGATACCATAGTCCAAAGTCTTGAGTTCCTTGTAGATATTTGAATATTATTTTGACAGCCTGAAGGTGAGACTCTTTTGGATTATCTTGGAATCGTCCAACAATCCCAATAGCATGCATAATGTCCGGTCTAGTCCCACTGAGATAAAGTAGACTTCCTATCATAGATCTGTATTCTGGTTGATTCACCGTGGGGGAATCATCATGAGAATTGAGATTACATCCGGTTATCATTGGTGTACTTACAGGTTTGCATTCTTCCATGCCATACTTCTTCAGAATTTTCTTAAGGTATTTTGCTTGTGATAAGAATATACCATCTGTAGTTTGATGCACTTGCAAACCAAGAAAGAATGTTAGTTCCCCAAGTAAAGACATTTCAAATTCTTGCTGCATGACAGAAGCAAATTTTTGACTCATAGATTCTTCATTACTTCCAAAAATGATATCATCAACATATACAACCACAATCAAAAGTTTATCATTTTCAATTTTTTTGTATAAGTTGTTATCAGCAGACCCCTTTGAAAATCCTTGTTGATGAAGATATTTGTCAAGATGATAATATCGTGCCCTTGGAGCTTGTTTGAGACCATATAGAGCCTTTTTAAGTCTAAAAACAAGATGTTCATCATTTCCCAAAATGAATCCTTCTGGTTGTTCTATATAAACTTCTTCTTCTAGATCACCATTGAGAAATGCAGATTTAACATCCATTTGATAAACTTTGATTTGTTGAAAGCTTGAAAAGGCAAGAAACATTCTTATGGCTTCAAGTCTAGCGACATGAGCAAAATTTTCTTCAAATTCTATACCTTCTTGTTGAGTATACCCCTTGCAAACAAGTCTAGCTTTGTTTCTTACAACATCCCCATTCTCATTTAACTTGTTTTTGAATATCCATTTAGTTCCAATGACATTTTTGTTATGAGGTCTTGGTACTAATTCGCAAGTGTGATTCTTTTCAATTTGATCAAGCTCTTCATTCATGGCTTGAACCCAACATTCATCTTTGCTAGCTTGATTGACATTGTGAGGTTCAATAGTAGATAGAAATGCCAGATAGCTAGAAGATCCCACAAGAGTCCTTCTTTTTTGTACACCTGATCCCTTATCTCCCAAAATTTGAGATTCTGGATGATTCTTTTGAACATATCTGGATGGAGCCTTTTCAGATAAATCATCTTCAGGTTCTTCATTGGATTCACTGTCTATATCATTGTCATTTGATGTAGAAGGACATAAGTCACCATCGTCTTCATTTGTTGTTTGTTTTTCTTCCTTTGGGGCTGCAGGAGACTCATCAATAACAACATCAATACATTCAACAATCTTCTGAAGTCTTTTATTGTAACATTTATATGCTCTACTCGTAGAGGAGTAACCAAGAAGTATTCCTTCATCTGCTCTAGGTTCAAACTTGCCAATTTTTTCATCATTATTTTTGATAAAGAATTTACTTCCAAAAACTCTAAAACGCTTCACAGATGGAGAATTACCATACCAGAGTTCATATGGAGTTTTGTCACTATTTACACAAACATGTGCCTTGTTGAGAATGTTTACTGCTGTATGTGCTGCTTCTCCCCAAAATGTGTCAGGTGTTCCAGAATCATCAAGCATAGCTCTAGCCATTTGTTGAACTGTTCTATTCATTTTTTCTGCTACGCCATTTTGTTGCGGAGTTCCAGCTACAGAAAATTGTCTTTTTATGCCATGTTGTTCACAAAATTCAAGGAATTCATTTCAAGCATATTCTCCTCCTTGATCAGATCTAAGACATTTGAGTTTTAGATCTACTTCATTTTCAACCAGAGCCTTGAAGATCTGAAATTTCTCAAATGCTTCATCTTTGTGCTTCAGCAACCCAATCCAACACATTCTAGAGAAGTCATCAATAAATAAGATATAGTATTGTTCACCACGAGGTGACTTTTTCCTCATAGGTCCACATATGTCAGTATGAATGAGTTCAAGAGGCCTACTTGATGATCCTTCCTTGGCATTAAATTGCACTCTGGTCTACTTGCCGAATTGGCAAGATTTGCATATGATACTTTCAGGTAGAGTAATATAGGGAAGACCACGAACAACATTAAGTCTGCTTGATTTGTTGATTTGAGAGAAGCTTAGATGCCCCAACCTTCTATGCCATAGCCAGTTTTCTGAAGATTTACTCAAGTAACATTGTTCTTTGCAGTTCTTCAATACATACAGGTTGCTTGGAGTTCTTTTTCCTTTTATAATTGTTTTACCTGTATCAAGATCACATACCACACATTCTTTTGAACTAAAGACAACTTCAGTTCCTTGATCACACATTTGACTTACACTTAACAGGTTATGTCTTAATCCATCCACATACATGACATCGTTAGATTTCACCTTTTCTTTTAGAAACACAGACCCTTTTCCCTTAATTACCGCAGGAGTATCATTTCCAAATGTAACCTTCTTTTCCTTTTCTAGAGCATTATATGTAAGAAGTTTGTTTTTGTCACCTGTCATGTGTCTTGAGCATCCGCTATCAATGTACCATTGATTTTCTTCACCTTCTGCAAATAACGCTATGCCACAATTTTCAACCTGTAATTCCTTCTTTTTCCATACTTTGGAGCTTGAAGGAAAATGCTCTCTTGGCTGAACTTTGCTCCTGCATTCAGATTCTTCATGCCCAAAGTTATTGCAATAAGTACATTCAACTTCATTTAGAAGAGGAGAAAAATTGTTGTAGGTATTCTTCTTTGTTTCAATATCAATCCTTTTCTTTCTCGCTTCTCTTGTCATGATGGTTTTATATGCAACACATTGAACAACTTTGTGACCAAAATTGTGACATGAGAAACATTGTCAATTGAAGAAGAA
The DNA here is from genome assembly GCA_034641835.2 of Pinus albicaulis. NCBI lineage: Eukaryota > Viridiplantae > Streptophyta > Pinopsida > Pinales > Pinaceae > Pinus > Pinus albicaulis. Next base: position 173,222,407 of record CM076581.1, on the reverse strand, counting down.
ATTTCTGTGATCATGAAATCGTTTACTTGAATTTACCTGTTGATTGGTGTTTCTTTGAAATATATTCCTGTTAGTGTTCTTTGAATTGAGATGATCATGCTTTACCTGTAAAGATTATTTATACCCTTGCTGAGTGGCAGAATTTGGTAAACCAGTTGTAACTGCTTTTAGATAATTTGGTGCTGAAGCCTGAGAAGATTCCCCGGTATATCCAAGACCTGTATTTATAAGAGGAGAGCGTTGTACCTTGATAATCTCATTTAAGGTTTCAGATCCTTTAGCAAATCTAAGATTCAGAGTCTTTTCTTTCTCACAATATTTTCTTAGACTTACCACTTCACATTCTAATTTCTCAATTTGTTTCTTTGCTTCTTCAAACTACCCTTTCAGAGTCTCTATGGTTATTTTCTTTTCTTATAAGAGTATTTTACATTCTTCTAAGTGTATTTTGAGTTGATTGTTTTCTTCAAGAAAATCATTGTCCTCTAGAGCATCCACAAAAGTATCATTTTCTTCTCTAGATTCAAATGCCATGAGAAGTCTAAGATCTTGTTCACATTCTTCCTCACTATCAGATAACCCATCACTATCTTCATGAGTATAGTAACTTTTTCTAGTGCTAGACCAGTTCTTATTCCTTCTTGCTACTTCTTTCCCTTTTGCAGATATTTCTTTATAAGGACACTTAGCAGCATAATGACCAACCCTTCCACAATCAAAACATTTGAAAGGAAGCTTACCTCTGAACCATCCTGTGCCAAGTTGAAGTTTCGTTACAAAATTTACCTCATCTTCTTCTGAGATATATCCTGATCCTTCTGCTTCTTGCACTTATTTCCCTTTTGTAGAAGCTCTACGGATGGCTTCTTTGACTTCAGATGGTCCTCCTCTTCTCATTTCATATGCAGTTAGTATCCCATGAAGTTGTACCACAGTAAGATTTTGAAGATCCCGTTTTTCTTCAAGAGCAGAAACTTTTGACTCAAATTTTGTCGTTAGAGATCTTAAAATTTTCTCAACCAAAGTAGATTCAGTTATTGTTTCTCCCAGATTTCTCATACGATTTACAACATCATCAAGACGTAAAAAGAAACTGGCAATACTCTCATCATTATGCATCTTCAAATTTTCATATTCAATTATGAGAGTTTGGAGTTTTGCACTTTTTACCTTTGCATCACCTTCATAACTTAGAATGATTTTGTCCCACATTTCCTTTGTTGTATTCAGCTGCATGACTTTGACAAATTCAGATTCAGTCAGACTTCCCGTTATAGCATTGACCGCCTTTGCATTTGATTCATAATTCTTCTTTTCAGTCGGATCTGTTGGTATTGTAGCTGGATATTGATATCCTTGTTGAAAAATGGCCCATACATCTGTTCCCATAGACTGAAGATAGGATCTCATCCTTGTTTTCCAGAAGATTAAATTGCTTCCATTAAAGCGGGGAGGCTTGATAGATGTTGTTCCATCTTGATTTCTCATCTTGCTTAATCTTCCTTCTAGCGGCTAAGCTTTTTCAGAAGGACCTCCTCTGATACTAATTGTTGGGAAAGATACTTGGAGGGGGGGTGAATCGGTATCTTGATTTGTCAATCAAATTTTTACTTTTCTTTTCTCAAAAACCCATACGCTACTTTACAGAACAAAACTAGCATATATACGCGGATATCCTTAAGGAAACTCGCGTATGCTCAGATCTCTTATTATGCAGATAATTATTATCTTAGATTATTGCATCATTCATTTATCAGATGTTAGTAAGAAGTAAACATGTACAGTAAGAACATAATAAATCACCACACATGAACACCAGGATTTTAGGTGGAAACCCAATTTGGGAGAAAACCACCGCTACCGTCGTCTCAGTCTTCAATATTTATTATAAAGAAAACATCTTACAACTATGTACTGGCGCAGACTCATACCAGCACGCAGGCACCCACCTGCAGAAGGCTACAACCTTCTCTCGTTTACCAGCCTCTCCTGGAAGGGAGCTACAACCCCCTGCTCTCGTTTACCAGCCTCTCATGGAAGGGGGCTACTGCCCCCTGTTCTCGTTTACCAGCTATTAATGGAAGGGAGCTACTACCCCCTTACTGAAGGCTTCGACCCTCAGCACCACTGCAGACTACGTTTCATCAATTTTCAAACTAGATCAAACAGCTTCAACTCAACCCTTCATACTTTTCCCAATCCTTCAAACAGAACAGTGAAACCACTATAACCAGAATATCAGAGATTACCCATACTTCAGAATAGATATGCAGAAACACATTCAACCATGAGCAACCATTAGTTTAAATACCATACAAACTTTTATTTAATCCGACCCGCGTATACACGCGATTTTCATGAAATGAACCCGCGTATACATCTGTGCATTTTTCAGTAAACCCTAACTTCCCATACGTGCTTTTATCAGATCAGATCCGCATATACACGCGCTTTTTCCACAACAAACTTGCGTATATATCTGTAAATGAAAGCTTTACAAAACAGATCAGATCTAAAAGCTTACCCAGATTTCTTCATTACCTTCAGCAGACTTTGCGCCAGATCTTCACCAGTTCTTCTTTTGTAGATCATCTTAGAGATTCATCATCATCAGATCTAAGGATTTAGAAACCTCCATGGGTGCATCATAGATTCAGATTTATCAATCAAGAACAAATTTCAATCATGTAGGTATATTTCAAAGTGAAGTATTCATTCAATACCCAGACACATGCACACCTTTGCACAATGATCTTCTTCTCCTTATATAGGTTTAGCCTTTATCAATACCATGAGCCAAAACCACATCACTTCCGATGGTATTCCTGGACGGGATCAAATAAATAAATGCGCTCATGGTGGGTCAATACCATGGTAACACCCCTTGGTATTCTAAATTTGGAGCGCAAAAGGGAATACGCGACTTGGCACGTACATTTCCGCGTGCATACGCTACTTCACCTTAACAAACCTATGTATGCTTTGTAGCATAACTTATTTATCATTATTCTGGCACTTTCTGAATTCCTTGCTTCTGCTGCTTCTGAACTGATCTGTAGATACATCAGATTTATATTATTAACAACTCATCAAGTCAGTTTCCATAACGAACAACTTTATTAAGCAGGTTCCATCAAAGACAACTTCATCAAGTAGGTTGCCATCAAGGACAACACATGCCAACACAAAAAGGTCAAAACTTATGTTTGATCCCATTACTATTAGAACCTTGTTCTTAAGAGCACTTACTGATAATGCTAGAAATAATTTAAATCTGTTAGGACAAGGTGATATTTCTCAGCAAACTTTTGAACAAATTTGTGAATTATGCAGGAAATTTTCAAGAAATCGGTATAGATCCGGTAGAGGAGCTCGAAACAGAAATATAAAAGCTGAATCTACTGATGCTATGATTATTGGAGTAGAAAATAAAATGGAAAACGTGAAAATTGATATAATGAATACTGTTACCAAACAGTTACACTTTTTGAAATTTCAGCAAAAACTCATGAAGGAACAAGAGTCATTATGTATTTTCTGTCCTAAATGTACAGACAAGCATCCTCCTAAAGAGTTTCCTCTTAATTTAAAAGAAGCTAATAAGTGTGTTATTTGTGCAGAATACCATGTCACAGAAAAATGTCCCTCTATACCAAGACTTAAATCTGTATTTACAGGGGGACAGCCTGAAGTTGAATACTTGTATGCTATGGGAGCAAGAAGGAATTGGCCTCAGGTAGGTGCAGGTATGGCTCCTGAATTTTCTCCACACTATTTTGGTTATAATTCGCATGCATATTATTATCCTAACACTAATTAGCAGTGGCAATATGGGAATCAATATCAGCATGGGAAACCTTCTCAACCATGGCAACAAGGTTGGAAAGGGCCAACTCATTTTCCATATTCCCACTAGCCACCTATGCAGTCATATCCATCTACGCATACACCTGATTAATTGCCTCAACTTCCGAGTCAGCCTAATCCACCGTTGCCTTTACCTCCACCCTTTCGACCTCCTCAGTTGCCTTCTCAACCTACACCCAATCCTAACAATAATAAAGTAGTGAAAATGATCTATGTAACAAACCCACCTTTACCATTCGAATACCAGTCTATTCCAGTTGGGGTTCATGATATTCAATTAAGATCGGGAAGGACTATAACATCAGAAAATCAGAAGTAACCTATAGTGGTTGTTGAAGAGAAAGGAGAAGAGGAAACTCTTAACCATTCTTCGAAAGTTGTCACTAAGCAGCCCTTACCCTCTGAATCCTTTCCATCTTCTTCCAACCAGCCTCCCTTCCTATAGAGGCTAGTAATGGAAAGAAGTGACCCTATTTCAGAGACTAGTTTGGCATCTGAGCTTTGGAACCTTTTCATTAAGATACCTTTGCTTCAAGCCATTAAATATATCCCCATTTGTACCAATATTATTAAGGAAATTTGTCTCAAGAAACCTGGGAGGAAGAGATTGGAACCCAAAAACATTCAATTTGTTGGTAGGGCAGCAGAGTTGATGACGGGATGTGTGTCTATGGAAAAGTATATTGATCTCGGAAAACCTGTTGTCTCAGTTCAGATTTGTGATGTCCTTGTCTCTAATGCCCTTATAGACCTGGGGGCAACCATTAATGTCATGACTAAGCAAACCATGGATAAACTTCGGTTATATCATCTTCACCCTACTCCCACTGTGCTTGAATTAGCAGATAGATCTAAAATTAAGCCAGAAGGAGTATTGGATGATGTGATCATCTCATTGGATTCTTGGGAATATCCTGCTGATTTTATTGTGCTTCAGCCAAAGAACCCAGTAGGAGGACATCCCTTGATCTTGGGTCGACCATGGCCTGCTACGGTCGATGCATATATTGGACGTCGTTCCGGTGATATGTATATTTCGTATGGAGATTCAAGGAAGAAAGTTACCTTATACCCCCCTGTCAGATCCATTCAGGACCTTCAAGATACTTTATAGTTGGATCAAAGTAGTGATGAGGAGACTCAGCCCATTTCCCTTATCCATCATTATACTGGGTCTTCACAAGAATATGAGATTCAAGATTTCCTGAATAATCTAGACACTATGCCTAATTTTGAGCCCTTGAGCCAGATTTTCAGCCTAAATTTTCAAGATGATCATGATTCTCATTCTTCTGTACCGCTGCATTTGTCCACTCCCTTGAGTACTCCTGAGCTTGATACTACTCTTGTTGAGATCAGCCCTGGTAAATCCTTGCATATTAGTTCAAATTTGGACTCATCTCAGCAGGAGTAGCTTGTGGATTTATTGCAAAACCAACTTAGTGCCTTTGCTTGGGGCTATGAAGATATGAAGGGTATTCCTCTTGAAACTTGTACACATCATATCTATATTCAGGAAGGAACTCGACTTGTCCAACAACCCCAAAGGTGAATGAATCGAGCTCTAAGAGATATTGTGAAGGAAGAAGTACAGAAACCCTTGGATGCCAGTTTTATCTATCCTATTTCCAATAGTCAGTGGGTCTCTCCATTAGTGCTAGTACCTAAGAAAGATGGAAGATGGCATATTTGTATTGATTATCAAGAATTCAACAAAGCCACTCTCAAAGATTACTTCCCTCTCCCTTTCATTGACCATGTGCTCGATATCCTTGCAGGAAAGAAATGTTTTTCCTTTTTGGATGGCTTCAGTGATTATAACCAGATACAGATTGCACCTGAAGATCAGGATAAAACTACTTTTTAAAGCATTTTCAACCATGATTAAGCTAGATGACTGAACAAGATATTCGTTTTGAATCATTAGTGGCATTTAGGCTTGCACACTTTCAGAAGTACTGTTTTTTGGGTATGGGGCTGTACCTCTTTTGATTTTTCCCTCTTTTTCCTTTTCTTTCATTGTTTTTGTATTTTTCTGTGATTTTCTCATGCAACGTTTATGTACAATGAATGGAATATTTGAAGCTAGGACTCTTGACAGAAATAGTGTTTTAGCATCCTACCATCGACAGGACCTCCAAATAACTCTTCTCCATTTATCCCTTGTAAAAATAAAGCACTATGACCCCTATTTGAATGAATGATATAAGGCCCTTTCCACAAATTCTCAAATTTTCCATGTTTACCTCTATCTTCCCTTCTAGAATCCCATTTCAAGACTGTGTCTCCAACTTGGAAATTATTAGCTTTAGTCTTTATATCAAATATCTTCTTGATGTTGTCTTGTATTGCTTGTGTTCTTTTATAAACCTCCTCTCTTGACTGTTGTAAATGCATAGTTTGATTTAGCCTTATCTGCATGTCATTTTCTTCTGATTGCACTTCTTTGATAAGTTTCATGACTGGAACTCCCAAGGATGTTGGGAAGACTGCATCCATGCCATATACCAACTGATAGGGAGGCATATTGATTAATTTCTTAGTGGTTAGTAGTCTATCATCCCATAAAGCATGAACTAGCTCACTATGCCATGATTTCTAATTTTGTTCCAACAATTTTTTTATAATGTTGATAAAGCTTTTATTGGAGGATTAAGCAAGTCCATTTCCCTGAGGGTAGTGAGTTGTGAATTTCCCCAATATGATACGATATTTATAACAGAAATCAACCATTCTTTTGGACTTGAAGGCAACAGAATTATCTGTAATAATTTTTCTAGGACAACCAAATCGGGATAATATGTTGGTCTCAAGGAACTAGATAATGACTGAGTCAATAACATTTCTAGAAGGGATAGCTTCTATCCACTTGGTTAAATAATCAGTGGCAGTAAGGATCCACTTATGTTGGGTAGATGAGGTTGGGTCAATTTCTCCAATAAAGTCTAAACCCCATTGTTGAGAGGGAGCCTCAATACTGATGGGATGCAAAGGTAAAGGTAGGAGTTTTCTCTTGCCATAAAAAATTTGGCACTTATGGCATGTCATGACTAGTTTTTGAGTATCAGGGAAAGGGGTGGGCCAATAATAGGCAGCTCTAAGAATATTTTTTGCTATGGTTTTCTAATAAAGGTTTTCTCCACACTGTCCCTCTTGTAACTCATGCATGATCTTTCCTGCATCATTCTCAAGCAAACATTTAAGCAATATGAAAATATAAATTAGATAATGAAAATATAAATAAAATCTGAAGTAAATATTACGTCTCGAGATGGATAATGAGAACTCCGCCATAGACTTTCAGAAATATTATGGAATGAGCTGGATTTTGAAGAATTATCCATTCGATATAATTATGATATTTTCTCCCTACATTTGAGACAAATCATCAATAAATTTTAGTGCACACACCTAAAAGTAATTTCGGTGCCTTGAAAATGGACTTATTGTTATCAGTGCTTATATACAGATAAACGCACTTGAACGTTTTAGTTACTGCGCACTGATGTTGTGTTATTAAATGACGCACCAATGCAGTGCTATTAATTGACGCACCAGTGACAAAAAAATGCAAATAAAAAAAGCACAACTTTATTTTTTTAAGTGAAAAAAAAGTGGTAAATTGAAAAGGGGCAGAAAAATATTTTCGAAAGTATAATTTTATAAAAAAATTCTTTAAATGCTAAACACTTTTCATTATTTCACTATTTTTGTAAAACTTTTCCGCTAGATATTTGCATGAGACATACCTGGAGCAAGAGAGCACGAGAGCACTATAGAGAAGCAAAATACTTTCGAACAAAACTATTCAGACAATCAGAATTTCAAACCTCTGGTGATTCAAACCCTATAGCATAGAATTTCAAACGATCTCGTGATTAAATTTTATTGGTTTTTTTCACATTTTCTGTAGTATTTTTTATGCAGTAAGTAAAAAATTTAAATTTTCTGTTCATTTTCATAAACAAAAAAACAAAAAAAATCCATTTTACCCTAAACCCTTCATTCTTTTTTTTTTCTTTTTTTTTTTCTGCCCTTGCTTCTTCCTATTTTTGTGGTTTTAGAATTAGGGCTTTTCATTTTAGATTTATAGGGTTTGTATTGCTATATATATAGGCCTATCACATCTAACCCACAGGATGACTTCCATAGTTGGATCCCAATCCATGTTGGCCCTTGTGTGAATTTTAAAAAACTGAATTTTCTTAATCGGTGCACCCTGCGTAACCAAGTGCACCGGTGTGATGTCTTATCACAGCACACTGCACACGTACTGTTTGATAAAAATTTGAAAAATAAACTTTTTTTAATCCGTGTGCCATATGTAAAATAGGGCATTAGTGCGCTATTTCATTATAGTGCATCGCGCATGTACTGTTTGGAAAAAACAATTTTTTATTTTGTGTTAATCAGTGCACCATGTAACATATAATGCACTAGGTCTCCTTTTTGACAGAGAGCACCGTATGGTGGTCCCCTATTTTCCGGGGGGCATTTATAAGAATAGGCCGCACCGCCCCCTCTATGACACCATATGCTACAAAAACTAACACTAAATGATTTTTATTAATTTGTCTATGTTAATCAGTGCGGTGGTTAACATATAACTCACTGGTGCTCCTTGTTGAAATAGAGCACTGTACGATGTTTTATACTATTTTGGTGGTGCGTTAATAAAAACATGATGCATCCACATCAATGCGTACAGCATGAAAAGCGCACCGGTTTCCTGATATTTTTTTTTACCTGAAAATTTGATGATCTATTTCTAAAATATATTAATGAATGATATGGTACATGTTTCATATTGATAAATAAATGACTGACAAGAGATCAAGTAACAAAAATACTGATAACACATCAAGAAAAGCAAAAAAGGAAATTTCTTTGTAAATTATTTACAAAAAAATATTATTTTTGAACTATATTTAAGTTTAACTAATATGTATTGTTTATTGTGTATCATGCAGAGCCACAAAATGACAGAGCATGATAAGATTATTTCTGATCTAGGACTAGAAGAGTGTAAAAGCTTGATGGAAAAATTGCAAAAGGACAAATTAGGTGAATGAAAAAATACTATCGATCCAATATGAGTATATTTTTTTAATTTTCATTAATAGTATACTTCAAATTATTAGATAAAATGTTTCAAAAAATCTACTAATTCACATATGTTTAATGTTCTACAGGGACCAACAACTCATAAAAGGAATGTTGTTCTAAGAAAAGAAAAGAAAAAGAACATGCAAATGAAAATGAATTGCTCCTTAGCTCATCTGGAGTGGTGCTAGAGGTTAACGAAAGGGGGAAAAACTTTTACAAAAGTTTGAGGGATCTAGTGGAACGAATGTATAGACGTTCTTTCGACTTGAAATACAAAAATCAATCCAATGATTCCGAGAACCAAATTTTATCTAAACTACATGAAGAGTTTCCAGAGAATTGGTCAATGAGACATGTCAAACTTTTAATAGTAAAAACACACAACAACAAAAAATAAGGAATGAAAAGGTAATATTCCTTTAAATGTTTTTCTAGAATTATTTATAAATATCATTTATAAATATCACTTTTTTTATATGTACTTTTCATATATCAATATAAAAATCAAATAGTTTATTGTCATGTTACATTTTCAGGAAGATTATGAAAATCTCAAAAGGTGAACGAGCTGATATCAGAAATATGCCAGTAGGAATGTCCAAAAAGGTGTACAAGGAGATGGTCAAAGAAATGGGCAAAATTGAATCACAGCAGGAGCCATCTCAACAACAACGTGCTTCAAATTTAATCTGTAATCATTGAATTTTTCAATCATTAGGTACAATAAATAAACAATTTAGCATTAAATATTAATTTTCAAGTTTTTTGTTGCAGAAAAGAAAAGAAAATGGAACCCATTCAACATATAAAACAGGACGACAAAGAAGAAAAGGGTTGATATCTAAGTTTGTGAGTAATTGTTACGTCCTTATAACAACTTAACTAGAGTTCACTTTTGTATATTTTAAGTTGTTTTACAACAATCATCATTAAATGTCATCAAATGGGTGCTAACATACAAAGAAGAACCATCGGACTAATTGATTGAAATTGGGTTAAATATAGGTTGTGAGTATATGTTGGCATATCAAAAATTAATTTTGGAATTTGTACGCATCTATCGATCTTGTTTTACTTAGCTCTGTCTATATTTAATAGAAAAAGAAATGTTTTATATTAAATATATGATTTTTTATGGCGTATAAAACTTGTAGGAAACAAATTATGGAACTCCGCCAACAGATGAAACCTTGAAAGATGACATGAAATTAAGTTCTGAAAGAATGTGTATAGTTCATGAGCCAATTTTTTCTATGGTACTTCATTTCTTTTTTATTTACATTGATGTATATTATTGAATATTGAAATTTTCATTATTCTCACTAATGTATATACACTCATTACAGTTTATTTTTATGTTTTTAGATGGAAGGTGAAGAAGAAGAAAACAATCAACACCGTGACCAAAACATTCCTCAAAATAACCCAAGTCATGGAAGTAGCTCGAGCAGTGATAGCAGTTCAAGCGAATAATGATGATCATTATGTTTGGATATCAAAGCAAGGCATTGTATTTTTTGAAATATTTGTCTGTGAAATCAGGCATTTTCTTTAATGTAATGGACATAGTGTCGCAATTGAAAGACAAAGGGATACTGATAAATTTCCCATTTTGTATGACAAAGACTGTCTTATTCATATATATATATATATATAATAAAATATGTTTTAATTTATTATATTGTGTTCTCCATTGTCGCTGTGAAATGTAACACAACTAATTAAATTTATGGATAATTAAATATTATAATGAAGTGATGTGAAATTTGATGATATGATACAACAAATTAATCCAAACATCACATTCAAATTCTCTAATAAAAATTTAATTGATATGAATACTATTATAAGATATATGTCGTCTTTTGATGAATAATGAATTTAAGAAAATCACAATAATTATGATATGATATAACAAATTAATCCAAACATCACATTCAAATGCATTAATAAAAATTTAATTAATATGAATACTGTTATAAGATATGTATCTACTTTTGATGAATAATGAATTTTAAAAAATCACAATAATTGCACTATGAGAGGTCGATGTTTCTAAAAAATAAAAAATGAACAACGATGCATGTGAGGTATTGTACACTGGTGTGTTTGTATGATACAATGCACCGATGCATTTCTACGACATGTGGGCACTGGAAAAATACCAATACCAATTATAACTTTCGGTGCATTTGTGCGATACTGTGCATAGGGGGGTTTATGTGAAACTACTCACCGGTCCGTTTGTATGACCTATTGGCACCACACAAATACCAATATGAATTAGAACAATCAGTGCGTTTGTGTGATACTGCGCACTGGTGCATTTATGTGGGACTACTCACCGGTGTGTTTGTATGACCTATGGGCACCGCACAAATACCAATATGAATTAGAACAATCGGTGTGTTTGTGTGATACAACGCACTGGTGCGTTTATATAATACTACGAACTAGTGCATTGATACGACTTGTGGGCACCACACAAATCCCAATACCAATTAGAATGGCCTGGTGCGTTGTATCACCTACAATGCGCTCGGTGCGATTTTACACCTTTACGGCCCAGTGCATGCACCTTTGACTGCCCCGAGCCTATTGTCTAGATGATACACACCGATGCATTGACACCTGAGTAGCCTACTGATAAAAAAAACATCCGTAATAACCTCTGGTTGCCCATTTTTTTTAGTTGTGTTGAAATTCCGTTAGAAGCTCTGCCAAAACCTCTATTACCAAAAACAGATGTTGTAGAAAATATTTTTTTGACAATGTTGGTCAATTTTATAACACTAAAAACCTCCTTTATAACCTCCACTAGAGGGTCTTTTCCTTGTAGTGTTGGATAATGACAACATAGTTTGGTTGTGGCCTTGTGTTTTTTTGGGGTTCTTCTAACACGTTTTGTTGGAGGTTGGTGTTCTCATACACATATTTTGTTATATGTTAATGATGCTATCTAATATTGTTGAGAGGTTTCACACCCTTTGTGTGCAATATAATATCTATCTAATAATACAATTATTTTTAATTAAAAATAAATAAATTATTAATATTAATTAACATTTACCAACAATCTAATTTATATATCAACACTAACTTTTCCATATAAAAATATAGGTACCTATTCTATTTAACAACATCTAATTATCATATGAAATTGTGTTTAAAAACAACATCCAATTATCATATGAAATTGTGGAAAGCTGATGCGATGAGTGACCAATTGCACCTTGAATGAATCTATGAGCTTTAAAAGCGCCAAATACATCAGCCAACAATAACAATTTCAATGAATCTATTAGGTTACAAAGACTCAAACTATACATACATATACAACAACGTTATGGATTTCATAGCATTTAGTTATCATAGAAAATCTAGTAGTTGAAGCATTCATTTATATAGACAGCATCAGAAATAGCATAACCCACTAAAATCTGAAAGTATTTCTAGCCAGTACAAACTGTATCGAGTCTAATTCAACGAGAATAGTTTTATAAACATTTTAGCGAGTCTAATTCACCATGAAACATTTAGATTTTCATAAACCACTCACAATTGTATTCAGAATTTAGATTTTCATAAATCACCCAAAATTGTATTCATGAATTATTTTTTCATAAAACACTCACAAGTATGTTAGCCATCAATAAACTTTTTCATATCTTATGATGGCTAAAAAAAGTCTATTAGCCTTCAAGAAACAAATTTGGAGCAAATCTGTGAGTTCTTGAAAGCTGGCTGTGCCTCTTGTTTGAAAGATCCATCACTTTTATGTCTTCACTTAAAAATCCCTCAAAGAAGCCCTGCTGGTATAAAAAAGACTTTTTCAAAGCCTTCTTTTTTCTTCATTCCACCCATTTTATCATTTTACCTTGAACAACCATTTTCGCCCTATCAAATCCCTCTTTTCCTCCCATTTCTACTCCATTTCCTCAAAATCCCCTTTTAAACCTTGTAAATCCCTCTTATAAGGTTTGAAATCCCTTTTGTTATCTATCCAAACCTTTTTTCAGGCCTTAAAAACCTTTACTTTGGCCTAATTCTGACCCTTTTAACATTAGGCTTTTAAGCGCTTTTCCACTCTAGCCCTTAGCCCTTTCTCCATATAACTTAGCCCCGTAACCGGGCGATTAAACCATTGCTCCCTTCCCTTATTTTATTCTCGGCAGATCTAGACTGTCGATCTCACCAGATCAAACGGTAGTCGGCACCCCTCCACTGCCCCGACCCCTCACCCACCTTCTTTCCCTAGAATAGATTTGGACCATTGATCTAATTGGATCCAACGGCTCCCGCTAAACCATACCTTATCACCCTCCGGTCTAAAATACCGCTCCACGATAGAATTGCTGATGTTACCGTCAGGCCCCACCATCCTTCACCCGCGCATCTACTCAAACATCGTGCGCAACCATAACTGTCGATCTGGATTGCCCATATCTAACGGCTCTAACTTCGTTTCTCACTCCATCGCTTCATCAAATTTCCTCTTGATCATCCTTTACCAAAGCCTCTTTGACGATATGATCTAAACCGTTGATCCTCACGATCCAACGGCTCCCATTCAACCTTACCATTTCAACCCGCCAAGACCACAACCCGCTAAACGATAAAATTACTGACGTAAGTTGGTCCCACCCGACTGCGCAGTTCTCCATTGCTCTATCTCACAATCGTCGATCTAGATTTCCCAGATCAAATGGCCACAAACCTCTTTTGTGCCTGATTATCCCAAACTCCTCCATCATGCAATTGTGATGCAAAACAAGAGGTTTCGTGAGGGACACACGTCATCCATCCAACCGTATCGCTTTCATTTAGCCCATTACCACTTATCGCCCGTGCCCTGCGCGAATACCACCCTTGAATTTTGAAAAACCACCTTTGTCATTTCGCGCCATTATTTGAATTCGCTAGTGTTCTTCATGTTTCCGCCGGTGGAACCCCTCCCCTACACACTTCCCCTTCCTCTGCAAATGCTCCCTCACCATCGCCTCTGAAGCAGTTTATCCCTCGAAACATAGGTTTTATAATTGTTTTTGGTTTGTTTGAAGGTTTTAAAATGATGGCTAAATTGAACAGGTCCTCCGACAGCTATCTATGTGGCATGAAACCTCAGGATGACAATCCTCGAGGTAGGATATTAAAGCAGAAAAGGAGATTTTAGGGTGTAATTTCAGGGTTTTAATCAAAGTTTCATGGACATTGAATAACCAACAAAACCCTCCAACGCACAAAATCCACCTGTACACAAAATGTAACGAAGACCACAGATGAAGATCAAATTCAAGATCCCAAAGATTAAAAAACTTGATCAAGAAAACTATGGATAAAGCATAGTTAAAGGAAAAATCAAATCAAAGTTAAAATAGTCAGAAAGGAAAAAATACAAAAAGATGATTAAGAGAGGCCTAAAAATCATATCAAAGGCCTAATTGAAGTTTAAAGTGCCAAATCAACAAATATCAACAAATAAAATTCTTCGAATGACACATCAACAAAGAAAAAAATTTCCCGAGAACCCAAAAATGCCACCTACAGTCCTGTTTAACTCAAAAGCATACAAATTGAATGCACAGTCAGAGATATTTTACATAGACAGCTCAGAAGTTATTGCCAACCTACCAACTATGCTTAAAAAGTCAACAAAAGTGAATAAGTAGCCCAGAAGTGGATAGAACATTCAATTAACAAAGTTAAAACATCATATATTCTTTATCTTGGGTTATGTAAATTCCCTAAGGTTGAGAAGCATTTACTCTGTCTTAAATGAACAAATTCGAACCCTTCCTTTCACTCTACCTCCTCATTTATCTATAAATACTCCATGAGGATCACATTGTAAAGGGTTTGTTGGTTGTTAGATGAATTATTATCAAGTGTAAATAGTTGTTGAAGCTGCTGAAGTGTTGTTGAGTAGTTGAAGAATACTAGGCTGCGAAGAGAAGTTAGAGCTGTAAATATCTGTTGGACCTAAAGAATGTAACTCGTTTGAACATCAATAATAAAATTTGATTCATGGGATACTTGTCTATGTTAATGGTGATGTCATTTCTCACAGTATTTGTTTTTCCTAATGTTTCTCATGCTGTGCATTTTCTCTGATAAAGAACAAAAAATTTAGAGTAGGATTTACTGCAAAGTACCCTATTTTTGTCTAAAAGATTTATCTTTATGTTTTCTTCTAATATTTAATTTGGGAATGATTCAATAGAGTATAACCAGTCAAGGAATGTTGGTGAGCCCATGTCATGCTGTGTAGAACTTGAGACATTGTTCTTGAATGATACTTTCATTGCATGCTAAGTAGAGTCTAACCAGGGAAGTCTATGGTTAGCCCTGTCCTCTAGTCATGTCTTTAACAGTTCTTTTGAAAGTTTCCCTTTAGATTATGTCAAAATCAAGATATATTCAAAGTTCTTACTTGATCTTAGGCTGCCCATTTTTTTCTTATATGTTTTCTCCTTTCTGAAAGTAGTCTTTTAGATTACCGGATTGTTTTCTGAAAAGTGTGCTTTAATAAAGTTTGTCCAAAGAAGTCTATGGTATGCCCTGTCCTTTGGCTTACTTCAAACAGTTACTTTGAAAGGATTTTCTTGTTTAGTGAAGTTAATAGACTCTTAATTGGTTGTTAGCTTTGGTTCTTTCACAACACTTTGATGTTTCATACCACAAATCAATCTAACCAGATCCTTTGATATAGATGACTTTCCCCATGGAAACCCTTGCAAAACTATTGTACAATTAAATCCTTTTGTGACTTCATAGCCTAATGGATTGATACTGTCTTTTGACCTATCCTATCAGCTGAAAAAAATTTCAACCTACTCTTACCTTCACCCTTCTAGTGACTTTTTCCTTTCCTGATATCCATCCAAACCAATCAATCAAACAAACAAGTTCCTTTGAGCTTCATAACTAGCCTAATATCATAAACAAAGCATAAATATATATCCTTTGAAAACACTTATATAGAGATATCCCTCTCTGAATCCAGGAAGGCTAGTTCCTAGGATTCCAAAGTGGTTCTGATGTGGCCACTGCAACATTTATTCTTTCCACTCTCATAAATTACAGGGAACCAACATAGTGGTGACCATACTGGGAAATAATATACTAAGTAATAGATAACTTCACAACTCAGAAAATCCCATTCCTTAAAATGAATCAAGTGTCTGCCAAGAGTGGTTTCTGATTGTTGATGGTGGACAACAACCAGACCTTAGTAACAAGTAAAATTCCTCCACCTGGTGACTCCACTGGTTTTCAGTAGGCCTGCTGATTTCCCTTAGTTTTCCAAAAACTCCACTGGGAAACTCTTTTATCATAACATCATAAAAACTCAGTTAAGATAACTTTGAGAATTAAGTTTTCTTTCATAAGATTAGTTGGCCTTTTAAAGAATGTCATACTTGGCTGAACTTTTCTCATCATTGGGTCTAAAAACGTAACATAGTGGCTTCTAAAAGAATTCATAGTAGAGCCCATCCTGACCCAAATCCTCTTGAAATAGTTGACAATCTAGAAAGCATCCTTAGGAAGTCTCCTAAATCCAAGAATTCAACTATTGTCAGACCAGTTCATAGAGAAAACTCTGTTCCTGAAAATCTTACAGCTCTAAAAAATACACGAGTTGACTTACCTACCATAAAGAATCCATCTAGAACTAAGTTGCTTAGTGATATAGATCAGATATACTTTGAGCCCCCACGTTCACCCCAATCTAGTGGTGACCATACTGGTAGCAGAGAAACCCCTCCATCTACACCGCCTGATATTCATATCATTCATATTTTTGGTTTCTCTCATCCTAAATCTTCTCAACAATACTTAGCTGGTCCAAATACTTCTGTTACATCCATTCATGCATCCATAGTTCAAACAACTTCACTTCCTTACCTTCCTCCACTTGTAAATCCCCCATTGTTTCCATAACCTCATATCATGGCAACATGGTATGCTCCCTTAGTCCTTCCTTTTCCTTTACCTGTTCTACCACAGGACTATCAGTCCAAGATTCCATTATATGATGCTAGTAGTTCTACTACAACACAACAACATGTGGATAGAATGAATGATTACTTTGACAGACAAGATATAGATGATGAAACTGTAAAACTTAGAATGTTTGCTCAAAGCTTAGGAGGAGAAACAAGAAAATGGTTCAAAGGATTAACCCCTTAATAGTATCAATGATCTTCCTGCTTTCCATCAACTATTCCTAAATAAATGGGAAGTTAAAATAAACCCCCTTCAAATCCTATCAGAATAAAATGATCTTAAACGAAATGCAGGAGAGAGTGTCCAAGATTATTGCATTAGATTCAATAGTGTTTATAATTCACTCCCTCCACAACCACCTCAAGGCTTAGCCTTAATAAATTTTCCTGAAGGATTTGATCCAGACATGTGTTATCAATTAAGGGAGAGAGAACCCCTCACATTAGAAGATATGCAGAAAGGGGCAGTAAGTGTAGAAGCTAACCTGAATGTCAGAAGGGCAAGACTGAAAGAAGAGAAAACGGTTACCTACAAAGATGAAGCAGGATCCTCCACATCAGATGCAAAAATTGATAGTTTGGTTAGAACCATGGAAATTATGATGGAAAGAATAGACATGAATGAGAGAGCTTATCCTAAAGAAAATCAAACGACTCCTCAAAAAAAAAATCAAAACCAGAATCAGAACTTTAGAAGGAATCCCCCTCAAATTAGACAAAGAGGTCCTAACCACCAAGTCAAACCTCCTTTTCAACAAAATTATGCTAATTATGATGGGGAAACAATAGAATAAACAGAGGAAAATCACATGAACATGTTGGGAGTGAGCAATGAGGATGTCGTTTTCCTCAATGAAGAAGAACAAGTCACATACATACCTAATGAGGAAGAAAGACTAGAATCAAAAGATTATAAACTAGGCTTTGAAAATGCCATAATAGAAGTACACAAAATATATGACTTAAGGAGTAAAAAGAACCAAGACACTCCCAAGAAAAAACCTCTGAAAATTCTGTTAAAAACAAGCTTGCAAATACTTTCAAAAAGACAGTTGAAAACAAAAAACAGTGGCTAAAAGTTTTGATAAAAACAAAGGGAAAGGCACCCTAAATAATGAAAAACATAGTGGTGACCCTAGTAGCACTAGCACCTCTGTTAATGCTCCTGAAAGAACCATTTTAACTGTTGTAAATAATAAAAATCAGCAAGCTGATTTTGCTAATAAAACATTGACTAAAAAGGCTGAATAAAACATTCCCAAAACCCGAACTCCTTTCAGTATAGAGAGTGAAATTGCAAAGATTAAAATCTCTATCCCTCTCACTGAGGTAGTCACTCAAGATGTATATAGGTCCCAATTGTTAAAAGCTTTGAAAATAGGAGATCACAATGACTCTGTTAACTTAAATGATGACCAACCTGAGCTCCTATTTGGGCCAAAAATTGAAGGAAAATTTCAAGAAGGAGCAGTTCTTCCTTTTTATGTCAGCTTAAACATCCATGATAACATTCTTCACAATGCCATGCTTGACTCAGGAGCATCACATAACCTCATGCCCAAAGTAATAATGGAGAGATTAGGCCTTGAGGTAACTAGACCTTACAAAGATTTGTACTCCTTTGATTCGAGTAGAGTCAAATGCCTAGGCCTAATAAAAGATCTTTGTGTCAATTTAGCACAAATCCCATCCAAAAGCCAAGTAATGGAAATTCTTGTGGCTGATATACCCCCCAAATATGGCATGCTACTTTCAAGATCTTGGGGTGCTAAATAGCAAGCCACAATGCAAATGGATATGACTTATGCCACCATCCCTGTCTTTAGTCAACCCAGAAGACTTTATAAGGAAACACACATGAAATACATGGTGAGTAGCCAAGAAAGACCAGAAAACTCCCCTCTTTATTCTATACATACTGACCTTGACTCATTCATTCTTTACAATGATGAGATTCCTAGTGAGCAAGGATTAGAAATCGAAACATCCACCAACATAGTGGCAGTCATAAAACAAGAGGAAGAGAAAGAAAAATCATCCACAAAATAGCTTGCTAATTCAGAAAATCACATACAACAAAATAAAGGTCTTAAGCTACAAAACAGTCATGAACATAGTGCCAATCATAGCTATCAAAGAGAAATTCCTCAACACATTGAAAACCTTGAGGAACAAGACACAAATAAACATAGTAAAGATTCTCAAAAAGAACACAGTGATAGTCAAAATCAACAAAACAAAGAGGAAAAAGAAGAAATTGATGATGAATCTGAAAAAAGTCCTCTTTGGAGCATGCGTTTTGATGGGTCTTGTAGCAAAACTGGTGCAGGAGCAGGCATATGGGTGCACAATACTAAAAACAATCATGCTGAAGGTCATTCATATAGATTAAACTTTCATTGCACCAACAACATAGCAGAATACGAAGCACTCCTCTTAGGACTACACTTGTTAAGAAAACTAGGAGCCAAGAGGATAAAAATTCATGGGGATTCAGAATTGGTAATTAGGCAAGAAAATGGGGAATATACTGCTAAACACCCCAGACTAAGAGCCTACAGATATGATGCCATGGACTTGTTGAGATCATTTGCAGATTTTAAACTCACTTTTGTCCCTAGAAACCAAAACATTCTTTCCAATGGGTTAGCCTTTGCTGCTAGTACCTGTCTAAAACCTTATGAAAGCAAAAAATGCTCAGTTGAAGTCAAATATAGACCAGTAGTCCTAGACAATGAAAAATACTGGAAATTTTTTGAAGGAGATAAACAAATAGAAGACTTACTACAGTCCAGAAATGAATTTGAAATGCCAAATTCAAATTTATAGTATGAAGAAGACTGTCCTACTAAGGAAAAATCACTTTTTAAAGAAGAAGAAACTCCTGAGATTGCTAATATAAATCCATTAACCAAACAACCCAACACACAAAACAGAAAAATACACAGATTCAGCGAAAGAATATCTAGAAATATTGTAGTCTAAGAGTGAAAATTTTCCAAAGGGACTGGTACCATTAGAGGAATTGTTTGAATTCAATGACGTTGCCAAAAAACCAAAAATAGAGCCTACTGAAGCTGAAGTAGAAGAGTGCAATATTGGCAGTGAAGAAAAGCCTAAAATGATTAAATTATCCAAAATATTATCAGCTCACATTAAATTGAAATATCTTGAGCTGTTTAGAGAATTTTCTGATGTTTTTGCATGGAGCTATGAAGATCTAAAATCATATGATACAGAAATAATCCAACATAAGATACCCCTCAAAGAAAACCAGAAGCCTTTTAGACAAAAATTGCGCAGAATCAACCCTGTTCAATTACCTCTAGTAGAGAAAGAAATTAGAAAAATGTATGATGTTGGAATTATTGTCCCTGTGAGATACTTAGAATGGGTATCCAATCTTGTATCTGTTAGGAAGAAAATAGGAGAAATAAGGATTTGTATTGATTTCAGAAACTTAAATAAAGCCTCCTTAAAGGACAACTATCCCTTGCCCAAAATGGATCATATTTTACAAAGAGTAGTAGGTTCTAGAAGAATTTATTTGCTAGATGGCTTCTCAAGATACAACCAAGTATTGGTACACCCTGATGATCAACTTAGAGCAGCCTTCACCACTCCCTGGGGTACTTTCATGTTTGTGAAAATGCATTTTGGTTTAATGAATGCTGGTGCCACATTCCAGAGAGCCATGGATATTGCATTCTCAGAATAAATAGGATAGTTCATTGTGATCTACTTAGATGACATCACAATTTATTCCAAAACAAATGAAGAACACCTAATACACTTAAGAAAAGTCTTTGAGAAATGCAGAAAGTATGGTTTGTCCTTAAACCCAAAGAAAACATTGTTTGGTCTTCAAGAAGATAAACTTCTTGGACATATTGTATCCGAAGAGGGAATAAATATAGACCCAAAGAGGATTGAAGGTATATTGCAAATCATTCATCCTAGAAACATCAAGGAACTTCAATCTTTCATTGTAAATATTAATTTCTTGAGAAGGTTCATACCCAACCTAGCTGAAATCCTTAGAAACATGACAAATATGCTTAAAAGAGAAGGAGTTAAATGGACCCTAGGAGCAAATAAGTCATTTTAGTTGGTAAAACAAGCACTTACTAAAACACCAGTTCTTATCAGTCCTGATTTCACAAAAGATTTCTTCATTTTTTCATCCGCATCAGAACATACAGTGGTTGCTATCCTATTACAGAAAAACACAAAGGGACAAGAGCAGCCTATTGCATTTTTTAGTAAGGCATTAAGAGATGCACCTTTGAAGTATAACATAATGGAAAAACAAGCCTTTGCCTTAGTCAAAGCCTTAAAAGACTTCAGAGTTTACATTTTACACTCACACATCATAGCATTTGTGCCTAATTCAGTGGTAAAAGACATCTTGACACAAGATCCAGATGGAAAAGGGGAAAGTGGATTGTTGTAATATTAGAATATGACTTAGAAATCAAGCCCACTAAGCTCATCCAGGTCAAGGACTAGCAAAACTTATGGCTAAATCCAACTTTCAAGCCCTTGATATAAACATGTTAATGCATTAGATGAATAGGAAGAGTTGACAGCTTCACTTATTGAATATCATTTTCTGAATTCATCTTGATATGCTGATATTTTGTATGTACTACTTAATCTAAATGTCCCTCCTGGTTTGTCTAAAACAAAGGCAAGATTATTAAAGTTAAAAGTTGTAAACTACTGCATTTTAAATAAATGTTTATAATGGAAAAATGCTAGTGGATTATTGCTTAAATTTTTTCCTGAGAATGATGCAGATAAGATCAAGCATGAGTTCCATGAAGGAGAATGTGGAGGCCACCTCTACTGGAAAACTACAGTGAATAAAATCCTTAGAGCTGGTTATTACTGGCCCACCTTCTTTCAAGATATCAACAAAATGGTCATTGCCTATCATAAATGTCAGATCTTTGAAGGAAAAAGAAAATTGCTTCCCTTACCTCTACAACCAATCATTGTTGAAGCTCCTTTCCAACAGTGGGGTCTAGACTTCATTGGGGAAATCCATCCTACCTCATCTTCCCAACATAAATGGATCCTCACAGTAACTAACTACTTTACCAAATGGATAGAAGCCATCCCTTCTAGGAATGTCACAGACTCAGTCATTATTTTATTCCTTGGAAATCATATCTTGTCTAGATTTGGTTGTCCTAGGAAAATTATTACAGGCAATGCTGTTGCATTTGGATCCAGAAAGATGGTTGATTTCTATCATAAATATCACACTATATTGGGCCATTCCACAACTTATTACCCTCAAGGTAATGGGTTGGCAGAATCCTCAAACAAAAGTTTGGTAAACATTATCAAGAAACTGTTGGAAGAGAATAAAAAATCATGGCACAACAAGCTGGTACATGCACTTTGGGCAGATAGATTGGCAGTCAAAAATTCAATTGGAATGTCCCCTTCTCAGCTAGTTTATGGAGTAGATGCAATATTTCCAACCAGTCTAGGAGTGCCAGTCATGATGTTGATCTAGGAAGTGCAGTCTGAAGAAAATGATATGACAAGAAGAATAAACCAGACTGTACATTTACAGTAAACCAGAGAGGAAGTCTACAAAAGAGCTCAGCAAGTACAAGAAAACATCAAGAAGTTGTTTGATAAAAGAACAAAAGCAAGTGATTTTAGAATTGGTGACAAGGTACTGAAATGGGATTCTAGGAAAGAAGATAAGGGCAAACATGGAAAGTTTGAGAATTTATGGAAAGGCCCTTATCTCATTCAGTCTGCTATAGGAAATAATGCATTTTTTCTTCAAGGGATGGATGGAGCTGAACTTTTTGGAGGTCCTGTCAATGGCAGGATGCTCAAACATTATTTTTGTTAAGGTTTTGTTCAAAGTTATTTCCAATTCATTGTAAATAACGCCGCTTCAAAGAAAGTTTAAATATGAAAAATACAAAAAACAAGAGAAAAAGAGAAAAGAGGGAAAATAGAAAGAAGAAAAGGTATAGCCCCATACCAAAAAAGAGAAAAATCTAAAAGTGTGCAAGCTCAAATGCCACTACTTGAAAAGAAGAAAACCATTATTTAGTCATACAGCCTAAGCATGACTAAGTAAATTTCAAATTTTTGATGATAGGTTAGTGAAAATAGATTTTCCAAACTATGTAATCTTGGCTTATTAGTATAATAGATTAGGATAGAGAAAGAATGGTTCTAAAAAGCTCAAAATCTGAACCAAGGAAAAATAAAAGATAGCTCTAAATAGATCAAAATCTGAGCTGAAAAGGAAAGAAGGATGATTCATAATTTTCAGATCTTAAGCCTTCACAATTTTGTTTTAAATTTCTACAAATAAAGTCTATGAGTAGCTTGTACATACGACCATAGACACCATAGCATATCAGATAGTTCAATCCTAATTTGACTATGTTTTAAAATTATATTTTAGAATGTAGAGAATGTAGATCCGTCAAACAGCTTAATCTTGACAGATAGTAGCTTAGGTATAGAATTGTTGAGTTCAACTGTTTAATATGAACTCATGGAAGATATAAGGGTAGCAATAGATCAGTTTTTCCTATTTTTTGAAAAGAATAAAATGTTGATGTAAAAAGGGTTTGCAAGTCTAAATGTACCCACTAAAGAAAAAATGTTAGGAAAAGTAGGTTGTGTAGGTAGAATGTTTGGGAGAAAATCATTTTGTTGATACAAATACTGATCATCTTTTTAAGCAGCATGATCAAAGAAGAAAGAATTTTTCAAAGTGCAACAAAATACAAAGGCACTGGTCTACTTTCTAGAGATTTATCTCTGAGGTTCTTGACACCTCCAAGGAGCTACCCTCCCCAAGTGGAGCCACTGTTAGCCATCAATAAACTTTTTCATATCCTATGATGGATAAAACAAGTCTATTAGCCTTCAAGAAACAAATTTGGAGAAAATATGTGAGTTCTTGAAAGCTGGATGTGCCTCTTGTTTGAAACATCCATCACTTTGATGTCTTCACTTAAAAATCCCTCAAAGAAGCCCTGCTGGTATAAAAAGGATTGTTTCAAAGCCTTCTTTTTTCTTCATTCCACCCATTTTATCATTTTACCTTCAACAACCATTTTCACCCTATCAAATCCCTCTTTTCCTCCCATTTCTACTCCATTCCTCAAAATCCCCTTTTAAACCTTGTAAATCCCTCTTATAAGGGTTGAAATCCCTTTTGTTATCTATAAGAA
This sequence comes from Pinus albicaulis, assembly GCA_034641835.2. Classification (NCBI taxonomy): domain Eukaryota; kingdom Viridiplantae; phylum Streptophyta; class Pinopsida; order Pinales; family Pinaceae; genus Pinus; species Pinus albicaulis. The sequence goes on along the minus strand of CM076581.1, from coordinate 173,198,205 downwards.
CCATTTTTCAGGCCTTAAAAACCTTTACTTTGGCCTAATTTCGACCCTTTTAACATTAGGCTTTTAAGCACTTTTCTGCTCCAGCCCTTAGCCCTTTCTCCATATGAATTAGCCCCACAACCGGGCACTTAAACCCTTGATCCCTTCCCTTATTTTCTTCTTAGCAGATCTGGACCGTCGATCTCACTAGATCGAATGGTAGTCGGCGCCCCTCCACTTCCCCGACCCCTCGCCCCCCTTCTCTCCCTGGAATAGATTTGGACCGTTGATCTAATCGGATCCAACGGCTCTCACTAAACCATACCTTATCACCCTTTGGCCTAAAATACTGCTCCACGAAAGAATTGCTGAAGTTACCTTTAGGCCCCACTATCCTTCGCCTACGCATCTACTCAACCATCGCACGCAACCATAACCGTCGATCTGGATTTCCCAGATCTAACGGCTCTAACTTCATTTCTCACTCCATCACTTCAACATCTTTCCTCCTGATCAGCCTTTACCAAAGCCTCTCTGCTAATATGATCTAAACCGTTGATCCTCACAATCCAGTGACTCCCATTCAACCTTACCATTTCAAACCGCCAAGACCATAGCCCGCTAAATGATAAAATTGCTAACGTAAGCTAGTCCCACCCGATCGCGGAGTTCTCCATCGCACTCTCTCACAACCTTCGATTTGGATTGCCCAGATCGAACGGCCACAAACCCTTTTCGTGCCCAATTATCCCAAACTCCTCCATCGTGCAACTGCGACACGAAACAAGTGGTTTCATGAGGGACATGCATCAACCATCCAATCGTATTGCGTTCATTTAGCCCATTACCACTTACCACCCGTGCCTTGCGTGAATACCACCCTTGAATTTTGAAAAAACACCTTTTTCATTTCACGCCATTATTTGAATTTTCCACTGTTCTTCATGTTTCTACCGGTGGAACCCCTCCCCTGGACACTTCCCCTTCCTCTGCAAATGCTCCCTCGCCATCGCCTCTGAAGCAATTTATCCCTTGAAACGCAGGTTTTATAATTTTTTTTGGTTTGTTTGCAGGTTTTAAAATGATGGCTAAATTGAACAGATCCTTCCACAGCTATCTACATGGCATGAAACCTCAGGATGACAATCCTCGAGGCAGGATAAAGTAGAAAAGGAGATTTCAGAGTGTAATTTTGGGGTTTTAATCAATGTTTCATGGACAGTGATTAACCAACGAAACCCTCCAATGCACCAAAGCCACCTGTACACAAAAAGAAATGAAGAGAAGAGATGAAGATTAAATTCAAGATCCCGAAGATTAAAAGACTTAATTAAGCAAATTATGGATAAAGCACAGTTAAAGGAAAAATCAAATCAAAGTTAAAACAATAAAAAAGGACAAAATACAAAAAGATGATTAAGAGAGGCCTAAAAAGCATATCAAAGGCCTAATTGAAGTTTAAAGTGCCAAATCAACACGGATCAACAAAGAAAATGCTTCGAATGACTCATCAGCAAAGCAATTAATCCCCTAGAACCCAAAAATTCCACCTGTAGTCTTGTTTAATTCAAAAGCATACAAATTGAATGCACAGTCCAAATTGAATGCACAGTCCAAGATATTTTACATAGATAGCTCAAAAGTTATTGCCAACCTACAAAATATGCTTAAAAAGTCAACAAAAGTGACTAAGTAGCTCAGAAGTGGATAAAACATTCAATTAACAGAGTTAAAACATCAGATATTCTTTATCTTGGGTTATGTAAATTCCCTAAGGTCGAGAAGCATTTACTCTGTCTTAAATGAACAAATTAGAACCCTTTCTTTCACTCCACCTCCTCATTCATCTATAAATACTCCATGAGGATCACATTGTAACGGGTTGGTTGGTTGTTAGATGAATTATTATCAAGTGTAAATAGTTGTTGAAGCTTCTAAAGTGTTGTTGAGTAGTTGAAGAATACTATGTTGAGAAGAGAAGTTAGAGCTGTAAAGATCTGTTGGACCTGAAGAATGTAACTCGTTTGAACATCAATAATACAAGCTGATTCATGGGATCCTAGTCTATGTTAATGGTGATGTCATTTCTCATAGTATTTTTTTTTCCTTATGTCTATCATGCTGTCTATTTTCTCTGATAAAGAACAAAAAAATTAGAGTAGAATTTACTGCAAAGTACCCTATTTCTGTCTGAAATATTTATCTCTATGTTTTCTTCTAATAGTTAATTTGGGAATGATTCAATAGAGTATAACCAGTCAAGGAATGTTGGTGAGCCCATGTCTTTCTATGTATAACTTGAGACATTGTTCTTGAATGATACTTTCATTGCATGCTAAGTAGAGTCTAACCAGGGAAGTCTATGGTTAGCCCTGTCCTCTCGTCATGTCTTTAACAATTGTTTCTAAAGTTTCCCTTTAGAGTATGTCAAAAGCAGGATAGATTCAAAGTTCTTACCTGATCTTAGGCTACCTGTTGCTTTCTTATATGTTTTCTCCTTTCTGAAGGTAGTCTTTCAAATTACCGGATTGTTGTCTGAAAAGGGTGCTTTAATAAAGTTTGTCCAAATAATTCTATGCTATGCCTTGTCCTTTGGATTACTTCAAACAATTACTTTAAAAGGCTTTTCTTGTTTAGTGAAGTTAATAGATTCTTAATTGGTTGTTAGCTTTGCTTCTTTGACAACACTTTGATGTTTCATTCCACAAATCAATCTAAAAAGATCCTTTGATATAGATGACTTGCCCCATGGAAACCCTTGTAGAACTGTTGTACAATTAAATCCTTTTGTGACTTCATAGCCCAATGGATTGATACTTTATTTTGACCTATCCTACCAACTGAAACATTTTTCAACCTGCTCTTACCTTCACCCTTCTAGTGACTTTTTCCTTTCCTGATATCCATCCCAACCAATAAATCAAACAAAAAATTTCCTTTGAGCTTCATAACTAGCCTAATATCATAAACAAAGCATAAAGATATATCCTTTGAAAACACTTATATAGAGAGATCCTTCTCTGAATCCAGGAAGGCTAGATCCTAGGATTCCAAAGTGGTTCTGATGTGGCCCCTGCAACATTTATTCTTGCCACTCTCATAAATTACAGGGAACCAACAAAGTATATAGATGAAAATAATAATACAATATAAATACATTTAGTTATGTTTAGATATAGCTAATTTATTTTAGACATAAATTTTTGGTTGAGTAAATCTGTAAACACACTAACCTACTAAATTAATAAGCTAACTAGTTCCTAGAAAAATATATTTTCCAAATCCAAAATCATTCCATGTATTTATTGAACCTCGATGTTTGTTTTTCTCATGATCCCATATCTTGAGACTATTTGGGACTTTGATGCAATTCAGAAATATGCACATGTAAATATATTTTAATATTTTAAGTAGGGACTTTATTCCATGTAAACAAGCGCGGCGGTTCTAGGATTGCGACTGAAACTATTGGATCAGACTTTTGATCCTCAGGCTGATCATTATCATCGTTTTCACTGGAGATCTCCTTGAGTGATCTTCCCTTTGTCTCCGGTACCATAGATGTGAAGAAAAATCCCAAGCCACAGATAATCGCGAGGAGCATCAGAGAACGCTTGACTCCTATTCCTTTGGAGTAACCTGGATCGACCTCACCAGCATGCGTGCTCTCCATAGCATAGACAAACTCGAAGGCTCCCACAATGGCTCCCGCCTTGCCAGCTTTCATGGAGATACCGTGGCATGTCGAGCGAAATATAGCCAGAATGATTTCGGCGGGCACGAAGAAAGTGGTGCTATTTGGTCTGGAATTTGAGAAGAAAAACGTAAGCGAGTACATGATCACGAAGGTCGTGTGTTTCCCACCACAATAGCTTCTGTCGCACTTCTTACCTCACCAATGGTAGTACAGAATCGCAAGAGTGAACATGAAAACCGTCATGAAGAAGAAGCCCATGAGCTGAATGGCGAACCTACCGATTCGGTCTATTAGAGCTATGGTGAACTAGTAGTCAAGCATTTTTGCGCAGCGAGCAATGAGTGACTGGGCTCTGGCTACCTTGTAAACTTCCTCTATGGTGTTCATTTTCTTGGCGGTGGGAAGCCATCTGACGACCATGAAGATATCCTTCTGGGAGAAGTTTTTACTATAAAAGGCTATGTCCAGAATAAACCATTTTCTCGTCGTCCCCAGCAGATGAAGCCCATGTCACCTTGCGAATTCTCTGGAAAAAAGCCTGAATTTTTCATCCTTTCCACCGGTCGTGGTCCTTTGACTTTCTTGCATTTGTTACTCGATGTCGACCTGCAAAAATTTGGCCATGTCAGAAGTCGTCTGTGTTATGTTCTTAGCCACGAGCACCGTGTACTGAGCCATCTCCGGTGTTACAGGAAAAAAGACCTCCTCATCAACTCAGAGGAGAAGGTAATATGGAAGAAAGAAAGTGACCTAGACAAAACCTATTTCTGCCAAGGTAACGAACCCTAGGAACTACTACGCTGCATATAATGCTTATGATCCATGTAAAGGTCATGTTAGTGACTAGGGAAACACTCTAGTTGGCTCAAAGGGCAGTGTTACCCATGTTTAAACATAAAACAGGAAAAATCCCACGGAAAATGATTGGTAAACCCAACTTTTTCTCATGGAGAGTCAGTACAAAATAGAAACTGAAAGGCACTAACCTCTTATTAGGCCTTACCAAAAGAAACTAGACTCTGAAAGAAGGAAAAATCATCTAAAGCTAAGGAAACATCTTGGTTTTTTCCTTTTCAAACTGGTTGAAAGAGTTGGGCAAGATCTGCCCTCTCCATCTCCTATAAAATGGAGTTGTGGGTTACTAGTCCAAGGTCGAAGGTTTTTTGAATACATGTGGAGTAAAGTTATGTTGTTAATATATGGTAGTTGAGGATAGATGAAGTGACATTGAGATCTTACCATCTTGATCACCATCACATACAAGGAAAGAGAGAGAGAGATTGGAAGACTGAGGAGAGCTTGGTCCAACCGACGGTTGTAATCCTCCTTTTTATGAATTAATAGAAATATATCTGTTTTGTCCATTCTATGCTTTGATATTGTCATTATTTTCCAATTTTTAATATAGCATGATATGAACGGCTTAGATCTATGTTATTTTATGTTTATTATATGCTGATTTGAGTTAATAAATAGTATATTTTTGTAGATATTACATGAGTGCTTTATTTGATCGCAGGACTCGAATTTGGAACTAGTGAAGAAGGACTTATGCTTCGCTGCTCAGTGTTTATGAAAGGATCCGCGATGAGAAAAGAGGTAATCTCTCATCTAGTATTACTAATTGATATAAATCAGCTTGAACATATATGCAGTATCTTCATGAACTATACAGCTAATTTGATTGTCTGCCTTAGGCACCAGAAAGCCTAGAGAGGGATATTCGATAACTATTACCCAAGCATATTACCCTATAGCAGAATTGACGACTCCTCTGGGGTTACAACCCCAAGTTTTCGGACTATTCCTATCACTCTCCTCTTTTATTTCCTTTTGTTCACATATCCTTCTGACTAGTTTCTATGCTCAGCAGACATATCAAAAGCTCACAGAGTTCAGATTAGACCCTTCTTAGCCATCTGAAAAATTTTTCCCTGACTAACACTGCCATTGTTAGTCTTATAGTGTGTTATAATGGGGTGTAGGCTTAGAACCTATTCGTTAGTCCCTACATTAACGCGGTCCAGGCTTAGATACAGTGCGTTACCCAGCCAGAAATTTGGTGTTCACACCTGTGTTGTGCTTCCTTTTGGTGGTAAATTTCCTGGCTATCAGAATAACTTCTCTTACTGGATCCCTGTGCTTGTTTACTAGCTAGCATTCCTGTCTTTTACTCTCATTTAAAAGGTTAATGTCAAACACATCTACTTTTTGAAGAGAACATTTTTTTTTATTTTTCTGAACTTAGCTGAATTAATTCTGAACATTTTTTGGTTAGAAGACTGTTAAGACGAGATAAATAGATGTCTGAATCTGTAAGGTTGAACTTTTTTATTTGAATGTTGGTGCATGGATGTTGAAAGGAAACCTCTCCTTGTAGAAATACTCTTCATCGAATTGAATATTTAGAGCATATTTTTGCATGGTTTTTTGAGTCAGAGTCTTATCACATTTCATACATCCACTCCCCCTCCACAAGACTAATAATAAAAGTACACTAAGAATCAAGCGATAATAAAATCAATCATAGAACTTTTTCTGAGCTCACACCAACAGTAGTTCAGGCTAGGATCTTGGGGTAGGAAAAGTGAGAAAATCACCCAAGATCTCCAAACTTGAAACTAGAGTCATTAATGAGCGAAATCCTACTGCACTCATATCATCAGGACCACTCCGTTACTGGAGCTAAGTGCGAGACAAAACTTGGGTGCATGCGAAGGTATCCCACCTTCAAGTGCATTCAGTGGGCATTCTACATATTGGGGTTCCCTTCGGGGATGTTGAAACTAGATCGGGGATCTAGGTGTTCTGCGCATATAGCGTGCTTTCTACGACCATGACCCCCTTGATGATGTCTTTGATTTGAGGTAACCTTAGTGGCCAAAATTTTTAGGAACTTACAGAAGGTGACTGGGATAGGCTGTCCTAGTACCTAAAACAAATGGACCTACTCTGTCTTCAGTCTTTAGGAGGGTACTTGTCTCCACGAGAGTACTTACACCTATCATCCAAGGTTCAGGCAAAGCTCTAGAGTAACCATAACTGTACTTACGACCAACCCTCTCTGTATGCTATTGTGATAGTGGGTTTCATCTCCAACAAATGGTAGTACTCAAACAGGGCACACTATTTTGGCTACTTGTTGATTTATCTTTAGAGAGTCCTTGTTTCTTTTTTCTTTTTTTAGGTGTGTGGTTAATGTCACTGAGAATTCATAATACATCACAAATTATTAAAATTTTCTTAAAATAAACAGGTTACTATGGCGTCTTTCGACCATCGCCATTTGTCTTGACGATAGCAAGGTCTCCCTCCTTTGACACCGGAGGAAGAACTGAGTCTTGGTGAACCCATGCCTTCCATGGAAGAGCTGTCTCCATTGACAAACCCTGATTTTCACATAGCCTTGTATCACACGGAATTTCTAGAGGACCCTTTTATAGAAGGCATCGTAACTCCTTACAACCCTCCACTCACTAATCCGTTGGCACCTGTGATAGTCCAGATTACACTGCAATAAATTTCTTCAGCCACACCAACATCCATTTCACCACTGGCACCTATGGGGTTGGTACCAATGGCAACCAACCCAGGTTCACCACCACCCTCCTCGCTGGTAGTAATTTCTATACCAATAATCGGTAACCCCAGTATTCAACCTCTACCTGGTCCCAACCCTACATTCATCACAACTATCAGTGGATCCTCTAGTCCTTCAGGATCTACCCCTACGGTGACCACAACGGGACCCATGGTTGCCCCTCCCACGAGTGGGACTATTTTGGTTCCATGTAGCAACCATTTCGGTTGGAATCCTTTGATTAGTTCAAACCCCTTGGTCTCCATACCAGGGGGCAGTGTCACCATCACACAAATAACAGGGAACATTTCACTACCCCTGCAATCATTAGGACAAACTAGACAACCTATTTTTAACACTATTCCCTTAAGTGGTCTAAATCTCGATGTAGGATCCACGTCGTTGCTTAATTATGCACATAATAGCATGCTTCTGGCCGGCTCTATTATGTCCATATGGGCCAATCAACCCCAAAATCCATCTGGACAAGGTGGGCACTTTTATCCTGGGGGCAACTAATCATTTTCCCCACAATACAATATACCCTACAGACAACAACCATACATCCCTACACCTCCACCCATAGGAAATTTTTATCAACAAAGTCCTACTTATCCTACTGGTAACACGTTGATGGGCGGACCGTATGGTCCAAATAGTCAGCCAATACTTCCTTGGCTAGATGAGGGGGCAAACACACAATTGCCATTTTTAGCAGCTATAGACATCCCCGACATCTATAAACTAACTAATGATCCGATCAATCACAACCCGCTCTGGCCTCTAGTTCCGCACAAGATTCTGTTTAACATCCCGAAATTTAACAGGAAACAAGGGGAGGATCCGGCTTCACACATCACCACCTTTCATCTATGGTCTGTATCTAATTCCATGGTGGATGGTAGTATCTAGCTTCGGCTATTCCCCCGCACTCTCACTGGCAATGCTGCCTAGTAGTATATTAAATTACCACGCGCTGCCATCAACACTTTTGGTGCCTTAGCTATGAAATTTCTACAAAAATTTCAATTACCTATCAGATATGAAACTGGTACAAAAATTTTAACCTTGTTGTGCCAAGGCACCGTCACCCACATCTCCAATCACATTCACGAATCGATGCGTAGGATTAGGCTAGTCAAAGCACCAATCCCAGATCATCTCCTAGCTAATTGGTTTTTTAAATCTCTCTTACCAACCCTAGCTAAATACATTGGCCTATCTGGTGTGGTCACAGAAGATCAATCCATTCGTCGTGCCCAGCATTTAGATTTAATCTATTCGCAATATGGCACGCTATATGATTTACTCCCCCATGCCCCTGGTAATCCAAATTCTCCCGCTACTCAGAAACCTGGAGTCCACGCCAACGGTCTCGTCGGCACAATCTCTGGCGTAGCCACAAAATAGTGTCGAGGGAAAACCTCCCAGCCATCTTTGGCTGCCAATGCCCCTAACCAGTCAACTACTCTTCCTACCATTGAGGTAAATTTTGTACAAACTTTACAAAAACCGAGTGGAAAGAATAAGAAGAACAAGAAAAAGACATCTTCTTCGGAAGAGAAACCGGACCATCAGAATAATCCCAATCAGAAAAACACTGCTAAAAACCAAAAAGGGAAGGGAAAACGCATGAAATTTCCTTGCAAAATCTATGCAAAGGACCACTTGACATACAAATTCCCTCGGCTACAGGAATGCATAGATTTTATCGCAAACAAGGACTCTGGGTGGACACCTTCCCTCCTACATAATCCCTTCCCTAATCCACAATAGCAACAACAACACGTGGTTGCAAACTTGCCACAATCCCCGCAAAGGGGCAATGGTGGTTCACATCCTTCCGGTGAAGGACCATCCGCCATTTTTGGCATATAAAGTGTTGAACTCCAGACACGATCCAAACTTTATGGAAATCCTGTCATAGATACTCAGGAACCTGGTACCAATTAAAATCCACCGCCGCCCAATGATTTTCATATCAAATGGCCTACTGCTGACCCTGCGATTCGTCCCCCCAAAGGGACACTTCGACGCACGACTCATAACACCTCTGCACGTGCCGCCCAAAACTACAACATTGTAGAAGATTTGGCACAGGAACCATCAGCCATGTCTTCTCTCGAAGTATTACAAACTTGTCTAGCACAAAGGAAAGCCTTGCTTTCAGCCATTGGTGGGATTGACCCCCAGGATTCTACATTAGCCATTTTTGACATGGAGAAATCTAAACCTCACCTCTCACACCAACTTGCATTCCAAATACAAGTTGTGTCAAAAGGGAGACCAATCCACTGTACTGTTATTGACGAAGGTGCTTCGACCTAAGTTATGTCAACTACTTGCTGGCTCGTTTTGGGTTCTCCCACTTTGTCTCCACCGTCGAATTCCCTCAAAGCTTTCGATGGCCACACTTTCCTCGCAAAAGGCTACCTTGCTAGCTTTCCCATTACACTTTATGGAAAAACGATAATGGTGGACGTTGAAGTCGTAGATCATCATCCCGACTATAATATATTGCTGGGTCGCAGTTGTTCATATGCCATGACTGCCATTTTTTCTTCTGTTTTCCGACTCATCCTCTTTCCATTGGATGGGAAAATATTCACAGTGGATCAGTTATATGACATCATGTTTTGTTGCGTAATTTCACTGACAATTGTATGTGGATGATTTTATGCTTATTGTATGCAAATTTGATTGTGATATAGGATGCACCATCATTTTTGTTTATACAACCAATGTGTGAGATATTTATAGCTTGGAAAGCTCAACATACTACAGAACCAAGAAGATGACACATGTAGGATTCATACAGATTATGGGAAAGAAAAACATATACAATATCAAATTATTATAGATAACTTAAGTAGATGTCATATCAATTAAATAAAATAGTATTTTGATATGGTACTATAAATTGTATGGTTTGTTTTTATATATAAATATTTGGTATTTTATATCAAAACCTGCCTAATATTGCATGGATATTTTTTCTACCTGATTGAGAATGGTATGTTTCAGTTTTCATGGAGTTGCTTCCAATTCTGAAAACATTAGACTATTTATTGGCATGAATAAGAATATATCAAATACATATACATAAGGTTAACTAATTCTTTATAGGAGAATAAAAAATAACTAACTATCTTATGATTGTAGGAAAAACTTCGGGCCAATTTTAGCCAAGAGGGGGAGCATGTAGTGTCCCTTCTTGGTGAGATAACTTCGATTACACTTAGAGAGGTCGATTTTGATATAATGATATAATGTTATGTACGATAGACTTATGTACATGTTCATATGATATAGAATTGGTTTGGGTCATCTGGTTGTGTTAGCCACCTATGAAATTTGTTATACCAAAAGGTGGCTAAGACTATTTGGAGCCTTCAAGGAACAAATTTTATTGATAAAAAGTGTTGTTTCTTGAAGACTCTTAAAGGCCTCATGCCTCTATCACACTCTTCATTGTTGTGCCCATTCTACACTCAGAAATCCTGCTGATTCCCAAGAAAGAATACTACTGCAAGCACCATTTTCCTTTTCCTCCTTCTTCCAGAACTAACCTCATTTTTGCCTCTTTCATTTCCCATGAAAATCCCTCATTTTCATGTTTCTCCATTTTTCCACTTCATCAAAAATCCCTTTGATAAGGTTTTAAGACCCTTTCTTGCCTTATCAAAACCCTCAAATTCCCTTGAAAACCATTGAAAATCCATAAAAATCACATTTTTTATATATATTGTAGACATAAGCCCCCTTGGGCTAAGTCCCTAACCCTTCCCTTCCATACGCCCTGGTGCTGGAACCAAGCGCCAACCTTCCAAGCGTTTATCGCATCCTCCGATACCGATTAGCCCTTCCTCCATAAGCCTTTGGTCATATTATCTTCCATGCACCCAAAGGCCCCGCAGTCGGGTGCCAAGCCGTATTGTGAATTAATGTTTTAAACCTTCATTTATATATAAATTTGTCATTTTTTTGTTATATTATAAGGTTACCGCCAGTGTAGAGTTTGAATCATTCTCTGTCGTCGATCTAATCTGCAGATTGATGGCATGCAATCCATTGCCCTGGTGGTCCCCGTCGTCCACTCACCATTGCAAAACCATGCGGTATCCATCGCACCGCTTGTGAGAGCGGGGCGGTTTTTCTTATTTTGCAGTGATCCCATACACCGTTTGACGCATGGCTTGGACACTATTCACAAAACTGCCATCCATCGCGCGTTAAAGATCGAACATAGACTCGGTGCGATATTGACGTCCACCATCCGATCTGAGGCTGTTCATCGGACGGTGATCACTCACCAAAGAATTCTGACAGTTAACCAGGATACGGCGTGGTTATTAAATCATCTCCATCGTCGATCTGATCTGCAGATCGACGGCCCACAATTCATCGCCCTGATTCCCCCGCTTTGACTTTTCGCCTCCGCTCTCGACCGTCGATCTTTCCGCGATCGATGGCTCCGATTCAAATTCCTCTTTCTCTCTCCTTCGAATTCTTCTGATCAATATTGACCGTTGGATGATGCGATCCAATGGCCACACTCCCCTCACATGTTCTTTGAAGCAATATAACCTATACATGCAGGATTTTCTAATCTTTTTTGTATTTTGCAGGGTTCAAAGGTTTTTTCCACTATGTCTGAAGAAAATTCGAAGGCAGAGGGTGACGATCCTCGCACCTTCGATTTGTCAAAGGAAATCACTTGCAGGTTTTAAATCCATGTTTCATCAATCATACATGAATCATTGATGCCACATAACCCCTGCACAGCCTTGCATACCAACAAAAAACCATGAATCGAGCACAATTAGAGAGTATCAGTGCCGAAGACAAAATATATCAGAATGAAAGATTAAAGACAGGTTTATGGGGATTACATCTAAGATGGTTTATCAAAAGCCTAATCCCCAATTAAAACACAGTTGAAGGGAAATCATAAAGGTTCATCAGCTAGAAAGCCTCCACCGCCACAACTGAGGCAAATCGATCCCTCTAGCTACCACGATGCCACCTGTGCCTCAAAGCATTCATATCCGAGGCTGGAGTTATTGATCATGATCAGATATTTGTCTCAAGCGCAGCCAGAGAGTGAATTCTGCAAATAAACTTAATGAAAAAACATCAACAGAGTTACTTTGACATCACACAGAGCCTCAAAGGTCAAGAAAATTTCCCACCAAGATTAAATCTATATGTAAATCATTTAATACAGAGGACACCTATGTAAGTTCCTTCATCGAGCCCCCCAAGGGCCGAGGAACCATTAAGTCTGTATTAATTTTCTTTATAGATCTTTTATCAGATCTCACCTCCTCATCCTTCTATAAATACTACTGCAGAAGATGAGTGAGGGGTTAGTTGATTAGGTTGCTGAACATTGTAATGTAATTGAGCTGGAAACTTCTGATTGTAAATAGTATTCACTAGCTCTTGGAGCTCTTCTTGTGATAGATAAGTTAGGTTGAGATGTGTAGATGATTCCTAAACTAAAGCATTGGACTTAAAGCTGTAACTGGTTTGGAGCATTAATACAAGCTGATTTATGGGATCCTGGTCTATGTTGACGGTGATGTTTTTCTCATTGTAACTTGTTATTTTGTTTCTATTTTCACTGTGTTAATTTTCTCTTATAAAGAACAACATGTATGGAGTTAGGACCTACTGTATATCAGTACCCTTCTCTGACTGAAAATCTTTATCTTCATGTTTTATTCTAACCTGTGTTATTTAGGAATGATTGAATTCAGTTTAAGCAAAGGAATGCTGGCGTTCCCTTATCTTATTGTCTTAACTGAATGTTATTATTAAATGTTATTTTCAGTATATGTTTAGTGAAGATGAACTGAGGAAGATATGGTGAGCCCTAGTGCTAGTTTTATCCCACAGACTATCTGAATGTTTCCCTTGGAATGTGTTAAAAGCTGGCTAGTTTCAAAGTACTTACCAGATCTTAGGCCATTTTTTGTTATCTTTGTGATTGTCTTGAAAGTAACCAAGTAAATCAGAGCTAGGAGAGGATTTGTGGTGAGCCCGACCCACTAGTTTCTACTCCAACAATTTCCTTCAAGTTTCCCTTTGTTTTTATATGTTTTCTATTGAAAGTATATCAAAGTCTGGCTAGTTTAAAAGTACTTACCAGATCCTAGTTTACTTTTATGTTTTTCTTAAGTGTGTGTCAAAGGCTAGCTAGTTTAGAAGCACTTACCAGATCCTGGGCTGCTCTTTGTTCTTCATCTGTTTAATTTCCCCTTCTTGTTGTATCATTCCATTCCATAAATCAAACTTCAAAGAGATCCTTAGACATAGATGACTTGCCCCATGGACCACTCTTGAAACTGTTGTTCCAATTAAACCCTATTATGACTCCATAGACCAATGGACTAAAACCTACAATTATCTACCTTCCTGGCCAAAGCTTGTTCTATTTGCTTGCAACGTCACACCTTTGAAACTCTTTGCATTTTGAACTCTCCACCTCAAGAAGTAATCACACTCAACCATCCAACAAACAAATAAAACCCTTGGCCTTTATAACTAGCCTAATATCATTACCCAAACTTCAAAGACAAATCCATCTTTGCACTTATTGGAGAGATCCGTCTCCGGATTCAGGAGGGCTAGATCCTAGAATCCCAAAGTGGTTGAAACGATGTTTTTCCCTGTGATCAAAATTTTCCAATCTTGTTGATTATAGGGAGCTAATATTTCTAGCGACTCCACTGGGGAATCAAACCCAGAATCATTTTCATTTGAAGGTAACCATAGGATATCAGATATTTGGTTCAAAGAACATTTTCTATATTAACTAGCTGAGCCACCAACAACTAACATTTCTGGTGACTCCGCTATGGACTCAGTTGAATTTTCACCTGATGTTCCCTTAAACATTCCATGAAACTTTTTGAGTAAAAAGCAGCCTTTTCAAGCACTACCAAGAAACGGTAATCATGATGAAAATTTTTTGAATCAATGACAAACTAGGCAAACCCTAGGATTCTCATAAGACTTTATCTAACCTTGAAAAATCAGCTGGCTTAGCCATAAGAGTAGACTATCTTTGTCTCATAACCGTAGCTAAGTTTTGAAGCAGAGTTAGTACATTCTTAGAAACCACACAACTGAAAAATAACTCAGAAACCACAAAAATATTTCAGATTGGTATCCAATAAACATGGTGGTGGACCATAAAACCTTTTACCTCTCAAAAGAGCTAAAAATTTCCACTTGGCAATTCCACAATCCTGAGCAGACCTTAAGACTTCACTGGAAAGAACCCTATCATTGTAATATCATTCAAAATCAGTTAGAAGACTGTAGGATTAAGGTTTGTGTAAACAGATTAGTTCACCTCTCCAAGATTGTCATACTTGGTTGAACTTTTCTTGTTTATTTGGGTCCAAAAAACACAACATAGTGGCTTCTAGAAAGATTCATAATAGAGCCTATCCTAACCCTAATCCACCTAAGATAGTTGATAACCTAGAAAACATCCTTAGGAAGTCTCCTAGGATTAAATTTTCAACTATTTTCAGATCACCCTTGAGAGCTAATTCGGTTCCTGAAAATATTTCAGCTCTACAACAATCACAAGTTGACTTAGTAAATCCCTTTAGAACTAGGTCTCTTGATGATTTAGATCAGTTAGATTCTGAGTCTTCACTTTCATCTCCTAAAACAAGTGAACATCCTGGTAGTAGAGAAACCACACCTCCGGATTTACATTTCCTTCACAACTTAGGTGTTTCTCATCCAAGATCAGCTCAGCAATCTATTCCTACTCCATCCACTTCTTCTCACCCTACATCCACTGTTCAAACCACTCCATTCCAGCCCACTTTCCCTTTTGTTAATCCACCTCTTGTGAATCAACCCCCACCACATATCATGGCAACATGGTATGCTCCCTTAGTCCTTCCTGTACCATTAGTCAATCTTCCACAGGACTATCAGTCCAAAATTCCATTGTATGATACTAGTAATGCTACAACTGCATCACAACATGTGGATAAGATGAATGACTACTTTAACAGAAATGAAATTGATGATGATTCTGTCAAACTTAGATTATTTGCTCAAAGTCTGAGGGGAGAAGTAAGAAAATGGTTTAAAGGCTTAACGCCCCATAGTATCAATGATCTCCAAGCCTTCCATCAAAATTTCTTAAAAAAATGGGAAGTAAAGAAGAATCCTCTCCAAGTCCTTTCTGATTACAAGAACCTCCATAGAAACACAGGGGAAAGTGTACAAGCTTATTGCACTAGATTTAATAGTGTATATAATGCACTTTCCCCAGATCTCAAACCTCCACAAGGCTCAGCTTTAAACAAGTTTCCTGAAGGGTTTGACCCTGAGATGGCCTATCAACTGAGAGAGAGAGAGATCCTGCAACTCTTGAAGAGATGCAAAAAGGTGCTATTTCTGTGGAAATCAACTTGATGGAGAAGAGAGCGAGAATGAAAAATGAGAAGAGAGTATCTTTTAGAGAGGAATCCACACCTTCTACTTCCAATTCAAAGATGGAGAGAATGATGGAGGAGATGATGAAGAAAATGAGCATCCTTGAGAGAGCACAAGCTATTCAAAACCAAACTGCTCCTCAAAACATAAACCAGAACCAAAATCAGAATTTTAGAAGGAACCAACCTCCAAACAGACCTAGGGAAGATGATCAACAGATCACTCCTCCCTTTCATCAAAACTATGTAAGTGAGGTTGAGGAAATATATGAAATAACAAAGGAAGATGATATCAACATGTTGGGTGTATATGATGATGACTTTGAAGTTCATTATGATAGAAAACAAGGTCTTTATATACCTTATGATGACAAAAGACATGATGATGAAAATTATTATCAAGACATGGAAAATGTCATCATAGAGTCTCAAAGAGAATATGACCTTAGAAGCAAAACCAGTCAGCAAACTACCAACACTAAAACCTCTGACAAACCTTCAAAAAACAGCACTGCAACCAAGCCTAAAATTGTCAAACAAAAGGACAAAACAGTGACTGTAAATTCTGATAAAGGTAAAGAGAAAGGCACTCAAAACAATGAAAAACAGAGTGCAGACATTAGTAGTACTAGCACTTCAGCTAGTACTCCTGTGAAAACAATTTTGTCAAGTGTAAATAGAAAAAATCAGCAAGTTGATGTTGCTGATAGACTAGCAGCTAATAAGGCTGAGACCAACACTTTAAAGAACCAAATCCCTTTCAACCTAGAGCAAGAAATTTCCAAAATCAAGATCTCGGTGCCCTTGACTGAGTTAGCTGCCCATAATGTATATAGGACCCAAATTTTGAAGGCTTTGAATATAGAAGAAAATGAGGACACAGTCAATCTTAACGATGACCAACCAGAGCTTATTTTTGGTCCAAAGATTGAAGGTATGTATCAAGAAGGACTTGCTCCTCCCTTTTATGTAAGTTTAAACGTTCATGACAAAATTTTTCACAACGCTATACACGATTCTGGGGCCTCTCATAATTTAATGCCAAAAGCTGTAATGGAGAGCCTAGGATTAGAAATCACCAGACCTTACAAAGACCTTTACTCCTTTGATTCCAGTAGAGTGAAATGTTTAGGATTAATCAAAGACCTTTTTGTTAACTTAGCCCAAATCCCAGCCAAATTCTTAGTAATGGATATTGTTGTGGCTGATGTGCCCCCAAAATATGGAATGCTATTATCAAGATCTTGGGGGGCTAAGTTACAAGGGACTATGCATATGGACATGACCTATGCGACTATCCCTGTTTTTAATCAGAATAGAAGACTTTACAAGGAATCCCATATGAAATACATAGTTACAAGTCAAGACCGACCACAGAACTCTCCTCTATATTCTGTAAATACAGGCCTTGATTCTTTTATTATGTTTAATGATGAAACACTTAGTGAACAAGTGGCCTTGTCTGATCTAATGACAGACAGAGAGGAGGAGAAAGATAAGGTAGGAGTGTCAATATAGTTTGCTACATTTGAAAATTCTAGCAAACCCAACACAGGTCTTGAGCTACAAATCATGTGTCCATTGCTTCTAAACATTGAGAGTCAAGAAAGTATCCCTCAAATAAATGAAAATCTTGTGGAATCAAAAAAAATACAACTAAGTGTTGATGTTCCACAACAATTAGGTAGCACGTTATTTGAAGAGGACAGTAACTAGGATGAAACCGAAAATAGTCCTCCGTGGAGTATTTATTTTGACGGGTCATGCACTAGAACTAACCATTAGGGGAATTTTGAGGTCTAAAATGGGCCTCATAAGAAAAATGTACAACAAAAATAAACTTTATAACAACCAATAGGATTCAAGATGATGATATCAACCATTGGGGATGATTTACCATTTTTTAAATAAAAGGGTAAAAATATTAAAAAATAATAAAATAATAAAACTACCTTTTCAACTCGTATTTTCAACTTATCTCCCACAATTTTTATTCAAATTTCGAGTGGGAGTACTCATTGGATGCAAAATTTAATTCCTCATCCAAGGAGTACCCATGTTGCATACTTTCAATGAACCCTACTACATGAAAAATGAGAAATACATAAAAAAACGTGATTACAATCACGTTTTTTTATGTATTTCTCATTTTTCATGTAGTAGGACCCATCGAAAGTATGCAACATGGGTACTCCTTGGATGAGTAATTAAATTTCGCATCCAACGAGTACTCCCGCTTGAAATTTGAGTAAAAACTTTGGGAGATAAGTTCAAAATATGAGTTGAAAAAATAGTTTTTTCATTTTTCCCTCTAAAATTTGATGATGCCATCAAATCTTATTTGATTTTTTCCACTATTATTTTATAATTTCCTTAGGAGGCCCATTTTAGACCTCAAAATTCCCCTAATGGCTGGTGCAGGTGTCTAGATTTCCAACACTGAAAACAACCACATAGAAATCATTTCCTGCAAATTAAACTTTCAGTGTTCTAACAACATAGCGGAATATGAATCCCTTCTTTTAGGATT
Organism: Pinus albicaulis; assembly: GCA_034641835.2. Classification (NCBI taxonomy): domain Eukaryota; kingdom Viridiplantae; phylum Streptophyta; class Pinopsida; order Pinales; family Pinaceae; genus Pinus; species Pinus albicaulis. Next base: position 173,179,948 of record CM076581.1, on the reverse strand, counting down.
ACATTTATTGAAAAAGTTAGGAGCCAGAAGAATCAATGTGTATGGGGATTCAGAGTTAGTCATTAGGCAAGTCAATGGGGAGTATAACGCAAATCATCCCAGACTTAGAGCCTATCGAAACGATGTCATGGACCTTTTTAAAGCATTCGAGGAGTCCGAAATGATTTTTGTCCCAAGAAAAAGAAATATTGCCGCCCACAATTTAGCCTTTGCAGCTAGAACATGCTTAACGAAATATGAAACCAAAGACTGCACCACTTAGATAAAATTTAGACCAGCCATGCCTGATAATAAAAAGTATTGGCAAGTGTTTGACAAAGACAAACAAATAGAAGACTCCATGCAATTCAGAAATGAATTCGAACTACACAGTTCGGATTCAGATTATGATACAGACTGCAGTGAAGAAAATTTTCTTGGTGAAGAAGAGCTGTCTCCTGAACTTGTCAACATCAATCTTCTAACTGGAAAAATAAAACAAAACAGAAATGAATGCAGAGTTAGGAACAGAGGAGTTAGAAACTCTGTACTCTAAAGATGAAAGTTTTCCAAGCGGCCTGGCACCTTTAGAAGAGTTGTTTGATTTTAACGATGTGGCCAAGAAGCCAAAACTGGAACCTGTTGAGACTGAAGTAGAGGAGTGCAATATAGGTAGTGAACTTGAACCGAAAATGATTAAACTGTCTAAAACCTTGCCAGCTCACATTAAACTCAAATACATAGAGTTGTTTAAACAATTTTCTGATGTTTTTGCATGGAGTTACGAAGATCTTAAATCCTATGACACTGAAATAATACAGCACAAAATCCCTCTCAAGGAAAACCAAAAACCATTCAAACAAAAACTGCGTAGAATAAACCATGTTCAGCTGCCTTTGGTTCAGAAGGAGATCATGAAAATGTATGATGCGGGTATTATTGTCCCTATTAGATATTCTGAGTGGGTATCTAATCTGGTGTCAGTTAGGAAGAAAACTGGAGAGATCAGGCTTTGTATAGACTTTATAGACTTAAACAAAGCTTCATTAAAAGACAACTACCCTTTACCTAAGATGGACCATATTTTACAAAGGGTGGTAGGGTCTAGAAGAATTTCTTTGCTTGATGGCTACTCAGGGAACAATCAGATCTTGGTTCACCCTACTGATCAATTAAAGACAGCCTTTACTACACCATGGGGCACTTTCATGTATGTGAAGATTCCTTTTGGTCTAATGAATGCTGGAGAAACTTTTCAAAGAGCCATGGACATAGAATTCTCAGAGGAACTAGGCTTCTTCATCATTATATACCTTGATGATGTCATTGTGTTTTCAAAAACATATGAAGAGCACTTAGCGCACTTAAGAAAATTTTTCAAGAAATGCAGAAAGTTTGGAATATCCTTAAACCATAAGAAGACACTATTCGGTCTCTAAGAAGGTAAACTTCTTGGGCACATTATTTCAGAAGAGGGTATTAGGATAGATCCAAAGAGGACTGAAGCCATCTTGCAAATCTCACATCCTCGAAACATCAACAAGTTGCAATCTTTCATTGGAAAGATTAACTTTTTGAGAAGGTTCATCCCCAACTTGGCTGAGCTGCTTAGGAATATCACAAATATGTTGAAGAAGGAGCAAGGGGTAAGGTGGACCTTAGAAGCAAAGAAGTCCTTTGAGATGGTGAAACAAGTGTTAACCAAAACACTGGTTCTAATAAGTCCTGATTTTTCAAAATATTTTTATATTTTTTCGTTTGCATCAGAACATACCATAGTTGCTGTCCTTTTACAGAAAAATCCACAAGGACAAGAGTAGCCTATTGCATTATTTAGCAAGGCATTGAGGGATGCCCCTCTGAAGTATAACATTATGGAGAAGCAAGCTTTTGCTTTGGTCAAAGCTTTGAAAGACTTCAGAGTATACATTATTCACTCACACATCATTGCCTTTGTCCCAAATTCAGTTGTGAAAGACATTCTAACACAGGACCCAGATGGTAAGAGAGGTAAGTGGATTGATGTTATTCTTGAATATGATCTAGAGATAAAACCCACTAAGCTCAACAAAGGCCAAGGTCTGGCTAGATTAATGGCTGAATCCAATTTTGAAGTTCTTGATATTAATATGATTGATGCTTTGGATGACCAAGAAGGATTCTCAACTCCCATTGTTGAGGACCATTTTATGAATTCTCCTTGGTATGCCGATATTGTTTATGTTTTGCTTAATTTGAATACACCTCTTGGTTTGACAAAAACAAAGGCAAGATTCCTCAAATTGAAAGTTGTAAACTATTTCATTATAGATAGATGTCTTTATTAGAAAAATGCTAGTGGTGTATTGCTTAAATGTTTGCCCGAATTTGATGCAGAGAAGGTCAAGCACCAGTTCCATGAAGGAGAGTGTGGAGGTCATTTGTACTGAAAGACAACAACCAACAAAATTTTGAGGGCTGGTTTCTATTGGCCTACTCTTTTCCATGATGTGCACAAGATGATCATAGCCTATCATAAATGTCAACTTTTTGAAGGAAAAAGAAAATTGTTACCCCTACCTCTGCATCCAATCACTGTTGAAGCTCCTTTTCAATGGTGGGGACTTGAATTCATAGGAGAAATCCATCCACCATCTTCTGCCCAGCATAGATGGATTCTCACTGCCACAGAATATTTCACTAAGTGGATAGAAGCCATACCTTGTAGGCAGGCCAATGATTCAGTTATTATAAAATTCATGGAGACTAACATTATCTCCAGATTTGGCTGTCCTACCAAGATAATCACTGATAATGCAGCAGCATTTGGATCAAAGAATATGGTTGAGTTCTGTCATAGATATCAGATAAAATTGGGGCATTCCATGACCTATTACCCTCAAGGTAATGGACATGCAGAATCCTCAAACAAATTTTTAGTGAACATAATCAAGAAACTGTTGGAGGACAACAAAAAGTCTTGGCACGCAAAGTTGTTCCATGTACTTTGGGCTGACAGATTGACTTTGAAGAAATCTATTGGTATGTCACCTTTCCAGCTTGTGTATGGTACTGATGCAATTTTTCCAAACAACCTTGGTGTACCAGTGATGAAGTTGATTCAAGAGTTGCAAACTGAAGAAAATGACATGATCAGAAGAATAAACCAGACAATTCATCTTCAGCAAACCAGAGAGGAGGTTTATAACAAATCATTGCAGAAACAAGACAACATTAAAAACCTTTTTGACAGAAGAACAAAGGCCAACAATTTCAATATTGGGGATAAATTTTTAAAGTGGGACTCAAGGAGGGAAGACAAGGGCAAGCATGGGAAATTTGACAACTTATGGCTTGGCCCTTACTCTATTCATTCAGTTGCTGGTAATAATGTTTTTTTATTGCAGGAGTTGAATGGAGTAGAATTGTTTGGGGGTCCTGTCAATGGCAGGATGCTTAAGCATTACTTCTCTTGATCCATGTCATGTTTTGAATCCTTTTATCTTTTTCTCATTATAAATATTTCACCCACCACTGCATTCAAAGTTATAACAATCAAAAATACAAAAAAAATAAAAGAAAGGAAAGAGGGCAGATTGTGAAAACAAGAAAGGTATAGCCCCATACCAAAAAAGAGAAACAAATATGAAAGTGTGCAAGCTCAAATGCCACTCCTAAAAAGAACACACTTCTAGTTAGTCAAACAGTTTAATCTTGACTAATTAATTTTAAATTTCCTGCTGATAGGATAGTGAATTCGATTTCCCAAACTGTTTAATCTTGGCTTATCAGTAGATAGTTTAGGATAGAAATTAAGGGTTCAAACATGCTCAAAACCTGAACCTAAGTTTCCAAAGAGAATGACTCAAATCTGTCTCAAATTCTGAGTCAAGAAAAATGTAAACTAGTTCCAATCAGCTCAAAATTTGAACCAGTTAGCAAAGGAAAGACAGCTCAAGTAACAGTCAAAACAGAGCTGCAGGAAAGAGGAAGGAAATGCTTTCAAATTTTAGATCTCAAGCCTTCCATTTTTTATTTTAATTTTTTTGCAAAATAATGTCTATGTGCAGTTTTTTTTTATGCCATAGACCTGCATCAAGTTAGACTTTTCAATCCTGACTTGACTGCTTTTAAATTTTTGTAGTAGAATTTAGAGAATAAAATCTGTTGGACAATTCAATCCCAACAAACAGTTGATTAGGTAAAGAATCATATAGGCTCAACTATTCAATCTAGGTCCATGGAGAAATAAGGAGTAGAAATAGATTAGTTCTCCTGTTTTCAAAAGAAAAAAATGTTGTAAAAGAGTTTGCCAATCCAAGTGCACTCTAATGAAGAAAAAATGCTAGATCAGTAGGATTGGGTAGGTAGAAAGCTTATATTGATGAAGATCCATTGTTTTTATGGCTACTAATATGTTTTTAAGACAAGATCATCCCATGAAAGGAAGGGCAGCCCAATTGATGAGGCAATTGATCAACCTCCTAGAGAATCCAAGTCTGAAGTTCTTGATGCCTTCAAAAAGGCACCATCCCCAAGTGGAGCCACTGTTAGCCACCTGTGAAATTTTTTATACCAAAAGGTGGCTAAGACTATTTGGAGCCTTCAAGGAACAAATTTTATTGCTAAAAGTGTTGGCTCTTGAAGACTCTTAAAGGCCTCATGCCTTTGTCACACTCTTCATTGCTGTGCCCATTCTACACTCAGAAATCCTGCTGATTCCCAAGAAAGAATACTGCTGCAAGCACCATTTTCCTTTTCCTCCTTCTTCCAGAACTAACCTCATTTTTTCCTCTTTCATTTCCCATGAAAATCCCTCATTTTCATGTTTCTCCCTTTTTCCACTTCATCAAAAATCCCTTTGATAAGGTTTTAAGACCCTTTCTTGCCTTATCGAAACCCTCAAATTCCCTTGAAAACCATTGAAAATCCATAAAAATCACATTTTTTATATATATTGTAGACATAAGCCCCCTTGGGCTAAGTCCCTAACCCTTCCCTTCCATACGCCCTGGTGCTGGAACCAAGCCTCAGCCTTCCAAGCATTTATCGCGTCCTCCGATGCCGATTAGCCCTTCCTCCGTAAGCCTCCGGTCATATTATCTTCCATGCGCCCAAAGGCCCCGCAGTCGGGTGCCAAGCCATATTGTGAATTAATGTTTTAAACCTTCATTTATATATAAATTTGTCAGTTTTTTGTTATATTATAAGGTTACCGCCAGTGCAGAGTTTGAATCATTCTCCGTCGTCGATCTGATCTGCAGATTGACGGCGCGCAATCCCATTAGGGGAATTTTGAGGTCTAAAATGGGCCTCATAAGAAAAATGTACAATCAAAATTCACTTTATGAGAATCAATCACATTTTAGGGGATGACATCATCCCTAATGGTTAAGGTGGCATTGATTGAGTTAAAGGTACTTACTTGTCACATTCTCAATGGTGGATAAAAACTCATGGTTAACCATGGTAGTGCTCTAAGTACTTTTAAAGTCAAAGTAAAGTACTCATAATAAATGTCATTTACACTTTTTGAATAAAATTCATACATAAAATAATATATTATATTTATTATATTATTTGTATATAGTACATTAATTACATGTTATTATACAATTTAAATAATATAAATTTTAATTAATAACATATTATATAATTAAGAATTTATGAATTTATTTATATTTTATTTTAAGTTATTTAAGTACAAAGGACAAATGCATTAATTGTTCAATGGTAATGACCTTTTATTGAAAAACTCATTCTTATTTATAGTCACATCAATACAATTTTTTTATTAATTTTATTTGGGTACAACTTTTGAACTGAATTTAACCATGGTTACATGGATTGTGGTACAAAAAGTGAATTTTAAATTCATAAATATTATTTTATTGATTTAGCTATTTTTATTATTTTCTTAGGACACCCATTTTAGACACCGGTGGTCCCCGCCGTCCACTCACCATTGCAAAACCACGCGGTATCCATCGCACCGCTTGTGAGAGCGGGGCAGTTTTTCTTATTTTGCAGCGATCCCATACACCGTTTGATGCGTGGCCTGGACACTATTCACAAAACTGCCATCCATCGCTTGTTAAAGATCGAACATAGACCCGAAGCGATATTGACATCCACCATCCGATCTGAGGCTGTTCATCGGACGGTGATCGCTCACCAAAGAAGTCCGACAGTTAACCAAGATACGGCGTGGTTATAAAAGCATCTCCACCATCGATCTGATCTGCAGATCGACGGCCCACAATTCATCGCCCTGATTCCCCTGCTTTGACTTTTTGCCTCCACTCTCGACCGTCGATCTTTGCGTGATCGACGACTCTGATTCAAATTCCTCTTTCACTCTCCTCCGACTTCTTCTGATCAATATTGACCATTGGATGATGTGATCCAATGACCACACTCCCCCCACATGTCCTCTAAAGCAATATAACCTATACATGCAGTATTTTCTAATCTTTTTCGTATTTTGCAGGGTTCAAAGGTTTTTTACACTATGTCTGAAGAAAATTCGAAGGCAGAGGGTGACGATCCTCCCACCTTTGATTTGTAAAAGGAAATCACTTGCAGGTTTTAAATCCATGTTTCATCAATCATCCATGAAGCATTGATGCCACATAACCCCTGCACAGCCCTGCATACCAGCAAAAAACCATGAATCAAGCACAGTCAGAGAGTATCAGTGCCGAAGACAAAATATATCAGAATGAAAGATTAAAGACAGGTCTATGGGGATTACGTCTAAGATGGTTTATCAAAATCCTGGTCCCCAATTAAAACACAGTTGAATGGAAATCATAAAGGTTCATCAGCCAGAAAGCGTCCACCGCCACAACTAAGGCAAATCGATCCCTTTAGCTACCACGATGCCACCTGTGCCTCAAAGCATTCATATCCGAGGCCGGAGTTACTGATCATGATCAGATATTTGTGTCAATCGCATCCAGAGAGTGAATTCTGCAAATAAAATTAATGACAAAACATCAGCAGAGTTACTTTGACATCACAGAGAGCCTCAAAGGTCAAGAAAATCTCCCACCAAGCTTAAATATTTATGTAAATCATTTAATACAGAGGACACCTATGTAAGTTCCTTCATCGAGCCCCCCAAGGGCTGAGGAACCATTAAGTCTGTATTAATTTTCTTTAGAGATCTTTTATCAGATCTCACCTCCTCATCCTTTTATAAATACTACTGCAGAAGATGAGTGAGGGGTTGGTTGATTAGGTTGTTGAACATTGTAATGTAATTGAGCTGGAAACTTCTGATTGTAAATAGTATTCACTAGGTCTTGGAGCTCTGCTTGTGATAGATAAGTTAGGTTGAGATGTGTAGATGATTGCTAAACTAAAGCATTGGACTTAAAGCTGTAACTGGTTTGGAGCATCAATACAAGCTGATTTATGGGATCCTGGTCTATGTTGACGGTGATGTTTTTCTCATTGTAACTTGTTATTTTGTTTTTGTTTTCACTGTGTTCATTTTATCTTATAAAGAACAACATGTATGGAGTTAGGACCTACTGTATATCAGTACCCTTCTCTGACTGAAAATATTTATCTTCATGTTTTCTTCTAACCTGTGTTATTTAGGAATGATTGAATTCAGTTTAAGCATAGGAATGTTGGTGTTCCCTCGTTTTATTGTCTTAGCTGAATTTTATTCTTAAATGTTATTTTCAGTATATGTTTAGTGAAGATGAACTAAGGAAGATATGGTGAGCCTTGGTCCTAGTTTTATCCCATAGACTATCTGAATGTTTCCCTTGGAATGTGTTAAAAGCTGGCTAGTTTCAAAGTACTTACCAGATCTTAGGCCATTTTGTGTTATCTTTGTGATTGTCTTGAAAGTAACCAAGTAAAGCAGAGCTAGGAGAGGATTTGTGGTGAGCCCGGCCCGCTAGTTTCTACTCCAACAGTTGCCTTCAATTTTTCCTTTGTTTTTATATGTTTTCTATTGAAAGTATATCAAAGGCTAGCTAGTTTAAAAGTACTTACCAGATCCTAGTTTACTTTTATGTTTTTCTTAAGTGTGTGTCAAAGGCTAGCTAGTTTAAAAGTACTTACCAGATCCTGGGCTGCTCTTTGTTCTTCATCTGTTTAATTTCCCCTTCTTTTTGTATCATTCCATTCCATAAATCAAACTTCAAAGAGATCCTTAGACATAGATGACTTGCCCCATGGACCACTCTTGAACCTGCTGTTCCAATTAAACCCTATTATGACTCCATAGCCCAATGGACTAAAACCTGCAGTTATCTACCTTCTTGGCCAAAGCTTGTTCTATTTGCTTGCAACTTCACACCTTTGAAACTCTTTTCATTTTGAACTCTCCACCTCAGGAAGTAATCACACTCAACCATCCAACAAACAAATAAAACCCTTGGCCTTTATAACTAGCCTAGTATCATTACCCAAACTTCAAAGACAAATCCATCTTTGCACTTATTGGAGAGATCCCTCTCCGGATTCAGGAGGGCTAGATCCTAGAATCCCAAAGTGGTTGAAACGATGTTTCTCCCTACGATCGGACTTTTCCAATCTTGTTGATTACAGGGAGCTAATAGGTTGTTATGTGCTTATGACAATATCTATGGTTGTGTGTATAAGAACCAATTTTGGTTAAGAGCATATTAGTGATGTTTTCTCATTTGGTATCCTAGTTTTGACATAGGTGTATGACATGGATGGTGATCCAGGGTTGAGACACATAGATTCATGGATTATCATGTTTATGTGGAACATATGGTTAATTATGATTTATGGATGATACATTATTTGTATGATCATATGTGCTTAATCGCGTACTAAGCATGATGTGGCAGGGGACTTGGTCATTATGAACAAAGATGCTCGAGTTATAAATGACTAGGGAAGTCATTTCTCCAAAACCAAAATGATTGTGGAAGTCATGTGCAATCCTTGGTAAAATGTGAATAAGTTAATAATGAAATTCATTTTATTCCTGTGATCTATGAGATTGTGATGTGTGCAGGTATTGGAAGAAGACCTTACCAACGAACCATCATATGGGTATGAGCTCAAAATCAATACCTTTGAGTGAATCACAGAGTTTCAAAGTAGAGTATATTATAAGCCATGGAAATTAGAGTGTGAAGTCCTAAATCCATGAAATATTAAGACATGGAGTATTGGATATATAATAAAAGGATTAGGGCACAAAATCTGAAATCCATGAAAGATAAAGACAATGAGTATTGGATCTATAATGAAATTTTTAGGGCGTGGAGTCCTAAATATTTAAAAAGAAAAGATAAAGGTGTGGAATCTTGGATCATTAGAGTATATTAGGAGATGGGGTCCTTAATATAATAAGGCATAGAGATGCATGCAATATGGGTGTGGAATCACTATTATACCAAAGAAAAATATTACTCATGGGCAACTCAGGGATGAATTTACTTAATAAAATCTCCTTCCTGAAAATTTCGAGTGACTTTCTAAAAATATAAATTCATGTTTGGAATCTCAAGTATGACTTTCGAAAAATAGTAAATCACCTCCAATCAATGGTGTTATACAGAATTTTAATCTATAGATAAACCAAATTCCCTGAGTGTGGCGTTCCTTCACTCAGAACAAGAGAAGAAAGACAAATATTATTTTCTCTAGAACAAGTAGATATAGAAAAATGAGAAAGAGCCTAATTGTGATTCTTTCATTCTCCTTCTACTTTTTTCATTGTTGTCGTCACTCTCAATCCAACTCAAGTCACTAGATCGATTCCTGCAAACATGCAATATTCCTACTTAGCCTAAGCTAAGAGGAATATTCATTTTTGTTTTACTTTCTGTTGCATGAATAAATGAATAAAGGAGGACATGTAAAACTCCTGAAAAGACTGAATAAATCAATGCCCATGTGAACAAAGATAAATCAAGGCCATGTAAATAAATCACTTGCAGGTCTGAAATGGGTTTGAGCTATAAGACTAGGTTAACCTTGACCAAATCTACAGTGCTGTCTAGGTTCAATGTATCTCCAAAAGGGACAGCGCATTTCTAGAAGGAGGCCCCTCATGTGAAAGGAGCTAACTCATCAAGGTGGTTTAGGGTTTGCAAAGGATTTCATCTTATAAAAGTAAGGGGAGGGCAACAAGAAAAGGTTGTTGATTGATTATATTTATGAGTATCTTGTCTACTTAGACAAATACTATTCTCTACTGTTTAGTAGAGGATTGTGCTGCTTAGCACTTGTAGCTCCTATGCAAGGATATCACATCTTCCTTTGAGGATTCTTGGAGGAGTGTTTTTCAATTTGATCCACTATCAATCTTGAGGCCGAGCTCTAATTTCAATTGTAGTGCAGATCCAATGAGGGTTTGTCTACTTTTGCAAGCTGCAGCAAGTGGGATTCTAGATCTGCAGAGATCTAGGTTGTTTTGGGAGCCTCTTCTCATGGAGTGTGTCTTTTAACCTCTTGGAAGAGTGCCTCTCCTGTTTTGGTTTCAAATCTGTATCTTGGCAATTGGCCATCCGTGTTATTCAAGCTATAGCTCAGTTTTCATTGAGGGACTACGTTATTCTGATATGTGATTCTTCAGGTTGTTTTGATCCCAGTTTTGATGAGAGATCTCTGGTGCTGGGATTTTACTTTCACTTTGGTGATCCATGGATTAGCTTGTTGATCCATGTTCGTTTTAGATATGATATATTGTAATGTAAATTTATATTCAGAAATTACTGCAGCATTTTACAGATCTGCAACTTAAAACTCTGATCCACTCTTATTTATGCATGATTTGGTCAAAACCCCAAGGGGATCTTGTAAATAAGACTATCTAGTTTCCAGATCTGAAATATATCTAATATTTTGTCCACAGACCTGTCCTATATCTGAGTTTTAATATTCAACTACTACAACTCCTTTAAATAACATTTTTGAGCCATTTCTGCAGTTATATATGTGTTGTAGCTCTCTTTTCTAAGGATTTCTTGCTCTATTGCCTCATGTATTCTACTGTATATTGAAAGAGCTTCATTATAATTCTGATTTTCCATTATAAATCCATAAATTAATCATATTTGATGGCCTCCTACTCATACTATCCAAGACTGCATCATTTCTGAAGCAGTTTGTTGTGCATAGTTGCAGCCCCTCTTCTAGGGTGTTTTCCAACTAGACTAGGTGGTGGGAGATCTGTTTACCACACCTAGTTTGATTTTTTTTTCTTCCATTTTAGATCTAGAATCCAGATCTTCTGATCTAAGGGATCCAAGAGCTGTAAACTCATTTATGTACATCAATCTCCCAAGAGTGCGTTATTTCAGTAGGCTTGTTGTGCTATTCCAGATTTGGAATATTACAGTGGTATCAGAGCTCCTTTCTTGGCATAGCCTGTGCTTTCCTTGGAGCATCATAGCCATGTTGCATTCAGAAGAAGATGAACCTCTTACTGAGAGGGAGAAGAGATATCAGAACAGAAGTCATAAGAAGTATGATTATACTATTGAAGATCAAGACAAGGGTAAAGCCCCTGAGACTGCAAGTGACAAAGAAGGGGAAGAGTTTGCAAGAACTCTTTTGGTGGCCATGCAAGATATTGCTAGGGAGATCAAGGATATGAGGGTGGACAGAATGAGGGAATCTCTTGGGAGGTTTCATCCGGGAGAAAGATCTGACATGTCCCATCATGGGACTAGTCAACTAGTGAACTTGCCACAAGCCCCACAAGCTTCACAATGCTCCACTATGCCTACTTTCCTGGCTGTAGAGAATGAAGGACCACAAGAACAAGCCTCCCTTGAAGAATAATTTGTGGAGTATGATTCTCAGAGTCAGAGATTCAAGGATAACTTGAGTTTTCAAGACTTTTGTCACCTGAAGAACAGAAGAAGACCGAGGCAGCACTATAGAGATGGTGGGTTCTTTCATCATCAGGATAGACACCACTCTATGGTAAAATTATTTTTTCCCAAGTTTGATGGATCATCCTCCAGTTCTGCCAAGGCATGGGTAGAGAAGCTAAATATTTACTTCCAATTGAACAAAGTCCTTGAGAATGAAGCCATCAAGATTGCAGCGCTGCAGTGATGCATAAGCTTATATCTCTGAGTTTTTGAGATTATCAGTCATGGTCCCTGATCTATTGGTGGCCAGGATGGTCTACATGTTCATTGATGGCCTGGAGGAACCTTTTCATGGGTTGGTTAAATCCACCAAGCCTATCACTTTGCATGATGCCATTGAGAGGGCTAGAGACCTCCAAGATGCCTTGCCAAAAGCAAAGGAAACTTTCCAAAGCAAGGCCCCTCACTTTTCTAAGGGGAAGGATGAGAAGGATGCTCCTCCCAAGGAGAGCTCTGTGAAGAAGCCTCTTGATATTGATCTCAAGACGGAATTGAGGAAAAATAAACTGTGTTTCACTTTCCAAGAGTCATGGGCACCAGGACATAGATGTGCTGCTGGAAAGGAACACTACATAGAAGTCCTCTCAGATTTTGAGGAGGAAGATGAATATGAAGATGATGAACCTAGGAGGGGTCACAGCGCTGATGATTATGAGGAGGATCAAAAACCATCCAGAGATGGGAAGGGAGCCTTTGGCCCAACAAGTGGGGCTCTTGCATCTTTGAGAGGAGTGCCTAAGTACTTGACCCTAAGAGTATAAGGTTCAGTCATGAATCAGAGAGTATCTCTCCTGATTGATAGTGGGGCAACCCACAAATTTATTGATGCTCATATTGTGAAAAGGAGAGCAATCCCCACTGATACTTTTGAGGAATTTTCTGTTTTTGTCCCAGGAGATAGGACCATGCAGTGTATGCAATATGTTCCCTCACTCTCTGTCACCATGGGATCCTACACTCTGGTGGATCACTTCTTTGTAGTTGACATAATAGACACCAACATCATTTTGGGTGTCCAATGGTTGATTACCTTGGGGAAGGTTACCACTGATTGGAAAGCTTTGCAGATGGAGTGGGTGGACTTGAAGAGTGGGAAACCACAAATGATTTAAGGCATGCACACTTATCCTTCACATAATGTTTCCACACAAACAACAGAGATGTATTTGTGTAGTGGAAGAAGGGATCTCACAGTCCCTTCTCTCATGTTCATGAGGATGTTGTAATGGACATTCTTATCTAGTGGCAAGCCACCTGGGGTGCCATCAGATTCAGATCTTGTGGGGAAAGCCTCACAAAGTGCTACTAACAAATCTAGATCCAGGAAGGATTGGAGCAATGAGAGACCAAGTTACAGCGCTGCAAGGCTTGGGATAACCCAAGAATGAGGAGGATCTTCTTCCTGCATCACTATCACCCTCTCACTTTTCTGAATCTGCGCTGTGGGAGGAGAAGAATGGGAGGATCAGCCTTCCAACAAACAATTTTGGCATGTGTAATGTCAAAAAGGAAATCAGCAACATGACAAGCACTTCCATTGATGTATCAACAATGCTGTCATTGTTGAGTAGTGTGGATCTTTATTGGAAATCTCAACTGCTTGTAGAGTATTCCAAAGATCTTCACACAGGTATGATACTAGATGGCATGCATCAAGAAGAGGGCTACTTAGTCCAAGGAGGAGTCATCTATTATCATGGTAAGGTGTTCTTGGTTAGAGCTTCCAAACTCAAGCAGAATATCCTACAAGGAGCACATGAGGCATTCTTCCTCATCCATATGCATTCAATGAAGATCTATACCCTGATCATGAGGAGTTTTGATTGGGAAGGCATGAGAGAGGACTTACATTATCAATTTCAAGAGTTCAATAGCTATGGAGGAGTGGGGCAGCCAATGGACTCTTTACAAGAGTCATCTCAGCCATCTCTTCCTTTGTTTGAAAGGAGGGGAATGCTCATGCACAACTCCATGTGTATGAAGGACTATGATGGTAAAGGATTTGATCATGCCAAGAAAGTCGTATTTTCTGATCTATTACATTCCTTTGCCATGTTTTTGTAGGATATGAATCCTAAAGGAGTGAGGGATGATGCGGATCCCATAGCTTGTTGGGGGCCAATAGAAATTCTGAACTTGGCCACTCCCTTATTATGCAAAGGGAGGTCCCTTATCATGATGGGTGTTTTCCAAAGGCACCAAACTTACCTATCATCTTCAACCATGTTAAGGTGACTCATGGAGCAATTGAGTGGTGGGAATACCACTTACCACACCATAATCTCATGTAGGTAGGTGATGCACTGCACTGGCCTCACATGTGGGATTTTCACCCACCTCCTCAAGTTCCGATTTCAGTTTGCATATATGTAGTCTTGCTTCCATACTTAGATGATATAGTTGTATTGTTTATGGGATTGTATGGACAGAGGTTGGGCAGTGTGGATGTACCACATGGTTTAGAAATCCTACCTGTACTTCATGATACATGTTTTAGATGTAGCATTGCTCCAACCATGTTTATTTCTGTTGAGTTTTTCACTCTTGGTGGGATGGACTATGCACATATTATGTTAACCTTGGAGGAACAATTCCTGAAGTATTTGCTTATTGGGCACTTGGCTTATGATGAGGACTTGATCCTTGATGATGCCCTCAATGGAGAAGAAATTGGGGAAGTACTACAACTCTTGCCCTATCAGTTGCTTGAGGACAAGAAACATTTTTGAGGGGAGGATTGTAATGTTCCTACCTAGCCTAAGCTAAGAGGAATATTCATTTTTGTTTTATTTTCTGTTGCATGAATAAATGAATAAAGGAGGACATGTAAAACTCCTGAAAAGACTGAATAAATCAATGCCCATGTGAACAAAGATAAATCAGGCCATGTAAATAAATCACTTGCAGGTGTGAAAGGGGTTTGAGCTGTAATATTGGGTCAACCTTGACCAAATCTACAGTGCTGTCTAGGTTCAATGTATCTCCAAAAGGGACAGCACAGTTCTATAAGGAGGCCCCTCATGTGAAAGGAGCTAACTCATCAAGGTGGTTTAGGGTTTTCAAAGGCTTTCATATTATAAAAGGAAGGGGAGGGCAGCAAGAAAAGGTTGTTTATTGATTATATTTCTGAGTATCTTGTCTTCTTAGACAAATACTACTATCTGTTGTTTAGTAGAGGATTGTGCTGCTTAGCACTTGGAGTTCCTATGCAGGGATTTCACCTCTTCCTTTGAGGATTCTTGGAGGAGTGTTTGCTGATTTGATCCACTATTAGGCTTGAGGAAAAGCTCTAATTTCAATTGCAGCATAGATCCAGTGAGGGTTTGTCTACTTTTGCAAGCTGCAGCAAGTGGGATTCTAGATCTGCAGAGATCTAGCTTGTTTTGGGAGCTTCTTCTCATGGAGTGTGTCTTTTAACCTCCTGGAAGAGTGCCTTTCCTGTTTTGGTTTTAGATCTGTATCTTGGAAGTTGGCCATCCCTGTTATTCAAGCTACGACGCAATTTTCATTGAGGAACTGATTTATTCTCATATGTGATTCTTCAGGGTGTTTTGATCCTAGTTTTGATGAGAGGTCTTTGGTGCTGGGCTTTGCCTTTCACTTTGGTGATCCATGGATTAGCTTGTTGATCCATGTTTTATTTAGGTCTGATATATTGTAATGTAAAGTTATATTCAGAAATTAATGCAGCATTTTATAGATCCGCAACTTAAAACTCAGATCCACTCTTGTTTATGCATGATTTGGTCAAAACCCCAAGGGGATCTTGTAAATAAGACTATCTAGTTTCCATATCTGAAATAGATCTAATGTTTTTTCCAAATTTTTGTCCTAGATCTAAGTTGTAATATTCAGCTATTAAATCTCCTTTAAATAACGTTGTTGAGCCATTTTTGCAGTTATATATGTTTTGTACCTCTCTTTTCTAAGGATTTCTTGCTCTATTGCCTCATGTATTCTACTGTATATTGAAAGAGCTTCATTATAATTCTGATTTTTTGCTGTACATCCATAAATTAATCATATTTTATGGCCTCCTTCTCATACTATCCAAGACTGCGATATTTCTGAAGCAGTTTGTTGTGCATAGTTGTAGCCCCTCTTGTAGGGTGTTTTCCAGCTAGACTAGGTGGTGGGAGATCTGTTTACCACACCTAGTTTGATTTTTTTTTGCTCCCCTTTTGGATCTAGACTCTAGATCTGCCGATCTAAGGGATCCAAGGGCTGTAAACTCATTTATGTACATCAATATCCCAGGAGTGCATTATTTCAGCAGGCTTGTTGTGCTATTCCAGATCTGGAATATTACAAAACACAAAGAGAGAACAACAAATAACGTAAAATATACAAGTATCTACTTATATTAATCAAATAAAACTGATTAGATATATACATATGTATGGAAAAATGAACATAAATATTTATTAAAGAGTAGGAGGAGAAGATTAAAACCAATGGATCGATTTTTCATCAACCTACTCCAACTTCATTCCAGCCTCATCACATCTAGCATCATCTCAACAGTATATTAGTACTTTCATTCTCTTATCAGATGAGAATCCAATAGCATAAATTTTCACAAAATTCTTCCTCCCTAGCACTTAGACGAGTGCTCAATTTATAGGGAAACTGGTGGTAGTTTCTCAATGAATGACTGTCTAATAATAGGCAAGACATGTTTCCAAGTTCAGAGGTGGTGGATGGACACTTGGATTCGAATTATGAAACCTATGGACTCTTATAGAAGGCACTAGCCATGTGGAGATTCTCGGAACAATGAGAATTCCACTCCGAGGTCACCAACGCACCCTTGAGTGTCGGGAAGTGCACTGCAGTGCACCCTTGCATGGAGGAATTGGCACTGCACTGTAGTTAGTCCCTTACAGATGAGCATTGGTGAGTAAGTGGGTCATATAATATATCCTTCAAACCTTGGAAATCTCACAATAGAAGCCATGAATGAAATTTATTCACTTAGGGCATATAGGAACTGAAATATAAGGGGATGATAGACCCTATTCATTCGTCTTGGGGGATGATGTCCAGTTTGACCAGGTCTTGGGGGATGATGCCCAAATTAACCTATAACAGTTTCCCCTTAAAGCATGAAGTAAAAATAATACTAGTATTTAGATGAGATTCTTTACGATGTGATGAGTCGGATCTGAAGCAGACGATGAGCTGCATCAATATTGCAATACATTACAACATGATATCTTCATCTTGATCATGAATTACTGAGGTAGGCATTCCCATGCTTAGCACATAAACTATCTGATGACATGTACATAATTCAGAAAGTCATCTACATTGGAATGTTGTCCAATATAGACATTCCTAGAGATATAGGCCCATGCTCCAATGACAATCTATATGTAAGTCCATCGTACATATAATGTGTACAAAAATCCTGAAATTGCATCCTGGATGGATGAAACTAGATCTGGGGTCTTCTTATCTCATTTAATCGATCGTTCAGGTACAAGTCTAACCATGCGAATACATGATTTGAAGTCGAACATGGGAATACATCATCTGATTACCAACCAATGATGTGAGTTGTTAATAGATGCGATAGAACCACCATTGATGTTAATGGCTCTCAAGGTACTGCAGTACAATTTGAAAGGCATGAATAGATGATTTGATTTCAAACAGCAAACAAAATATTTCAGTCAAAGGTTTGGAAGTGAGAAACTTGCCAATGATGTAGCAAGCTCCATGGTACTGGAAGATGTTTCTAAGTAAACTTCCTGGTTGATGAGCTAATGTCGAGAGGAAGAAAATTTATCATGAAACGGGAGTAATGATTTCGAAGGAAAAATGTGACTTGGTATAGGAGTGTTCAGGAATGACTGTCATGAAAATGAGGGTTTATGAGTATTGCAGAGGGATGAGGATTTACTGGATGAATTCTTTTAAACATATCGACGACACTGAGATGAGTTGGCAGCATTGACCCAAAACCGAAGTGAAGGTATGATGAACCATAGGTATGATGAACCATCAAGAAGAATACCCAACCCAAAAGTCATGATGATGGAATGAAAGTGTCATGTTCAAGGGTGACCTGCTACCATAAAGTGTTATGTTCTTTTTCCCAAATTTTCCTCAGTCATTTGACGACCAATACCTCTTTATTTTTTTGACAAGCTTGAGGAGGGTAACATATGCTTGATCTATAATTCGACCCTTCGGGTGAATCCATCGCTACTTAATAATTTAACGAGACTAGCGATAAATGAAAATAGATTCTTGTCATGATCAACAAGTTCATCGCTATTTTATGTTTTAACAAGTCTAATGATAGTGAAAGCTCTGTCCTTTTTCATATTTAGAGAGTTTGAAAAAGAGGACAAAAGAAAACTCCATGAGTCCTTTTTCGTAAATTTGTCGCTCAGGTCCGAAAAAGTGTAAAATGATACCTGAGAAAACCTCTTAGCCATGTTCGACTAAGGTTTTCCTTTTTCGTAAATAATCTATCTCAGTCTGGAAAAGTTTTAAACTTATACTGAGTAGATGTCATTTCATTTACTTTTATGAGCTCGAAAAGACAAGTGCTCTGCTATCTTTTCATATTATCAAAGTCTGAAACGAGCTAAAAGAAGACTTTAAGGGTTCCTTTTTTGAAGTTATCGAAGCTCGAAAAAGAGATAAAAGTGTGCTTCAAATCATTTTTCATTTTTATCAAAGGTCGAAAAATAAGGATAAAAGTATGCTTTGTGCTCAAATAATTCTTGAAAAAGTGTGCACAACTAACGTCACTGTATCTGCGATAAAACCTATTCAGAAAACCATCATACAGATTAAAAATACTTGATTTATAGAAAAAATTAATAAAAACCATAGTCACAGCATTAAATATGATTTAAAATAATCAAATTGACTAATTAAAAGAGTTTTTACCATTCATTTTTAGCATTCCAAAGTTACCATTTGAAAATTAGGAGCTCTGAACCAATTTTTCCCCTAATTTTAGCGGTTGATTGTGATAGTTCCTATGGACGATTTCTCCTTAAATTTGATCCAGGTTGGAGCTATGAACCTTCTCTTTATTTTAGTATAATTTATTGTGCATTTCATGGTAAATGTTTAGGGTTTTGAGCCCCTTAGGGTAGATATACTATGATCAGAGGGAAACACACCTTTGAATGTCAAAAGGTGTGTTACAGTGCACTAAAATTGAAGGCCAGATGTGCTCCAACACGCTTTCCCTTCACCTGGGGTGTGTTGGGTGCAATTCTCATTTTTGTTTCTTTCTGTATGCCCAAAATTTCCCAAGTTTTTGAATGAAATGGATCCTAATGAAGCTTATGATTATGTTTCACATATTCATGGGATCAAAAAGATGATTACGTGGTGAGAAACAAAACATGAAGAACAGAATATGATTGCCCTAAATGATCTGGGTAGAGTAAGAGCCCTCAGATATTGCAGGTTGCTAAAATACTTCAGACTATCAGGGATGAGGCAGAAAATGGAATATTGGATTTCCTTGTTCGTTCATGGGATCTGGTACTATAGGATTTTCATATTAGGGACAAGTGCTCCCAATATTGGTCGAGGAAATTTATTTTCTCACTGGATTATCGATGCAAGGTTATCCCATTTCCCTCTCAGGATCTTCTCTTAGAGGAGACACAGTGAGAGATTACATACTGCAACACTGCCATCCAGGGACTAAACCAAGAAAATATGGGAAAATAAATAGTTGTGATGTGTGTGATCTACCTTTGAGGACCAACCTATTTATTATTGCAAAGGTTTTCAGTTCCGCTACACTACATGTGGCAAACAAACCATACATGCAGTATGCACTAGAGTGTTTAGAACCAGTAGTATCTAACTGGGTTTAAGTTGTTCTCTTTCAGATGAAACAACAATTGACCAAAGAAAAGGGAGGAAGGAAGAAGAATTTCAACTATGGCTCAATCCTGATTTCCTTTTCCCTAGAGCAGATTCCATTGATGCATCCACAACATGTTACAAAGAGCATATCTGGCCCTAGAGATCCACGGATGTAGAGATGAGTTGAATTGATGTCTAGACATGTTGGCCAATCAACCATCGTATTCTCTACTACATTATTCTTCTGGTTCAAATGAAAAATTATCACCATAGATCAGTATGCATAGGCAGGCTTAGATTTCTGAGGAGATCGAGACTTCATTCTACCATATGGCGTTCAATCGGGTGCAAATGGTAAGAATTTTTTGACCATGTTTTATTATTTTTATAAGGTTTCTACATGTTTTTGTATTTTTATGTTTCCCAAGACTAAACTAAAGCTTTTATGGATGTAGATGTGGGTCAAGTTTGACCAGTGGGTCAGGCAGAGCAGGGAGTAGATGAACCAGCATTGAGGGCTGTCAGGAGAGAAGTCCTTCAGAATATAGATATGACCATGAATCTTGCTGAGCTACAGCAACACGTGGAGGGATTAACTCTTGGGATTCTATATTTCTAGATCGAAGAGTTACCTATGAGACTCTAGCGCCACACTATTGTTGTTCCTAACCGTTGAATGCGGTTATTGCATAGAATAGCTAGATCCGTAGCATGTTATCACGAGCATAACTAGTTGACTTTGACATTTTGAGGTCAGATGATGAATGTGTTTTTGGAACAATTTTTTTTAAAAATCTATAACTATCCATCTATTTTTTTTTAGTGTTTTCCTATGTTTATTGCGCAATCCTATTCAATTATGTGATGTGAACTGAAAATATGTCTATACATGTGTTGCAAATGTCTGTTTAAAACATAATTCGCTAAGGAAACAATTAATGTATTCAAATTTCTGGAAATGTGTTGACATTGAATGTAATCAAAACGTTTTTCCAGAAGTCGAACTCTTAAGAACATACAATGTAGTGTTGGATTTCGGACAGTATAAATGCTAGTAATTTGTAGTACAACAAGTTGTGAATCTAGCCTAATGATGATGTTGTTAATACCAAATGAAATGGCATCAAAGAGAAGTTATATCAATGCGCTATACTCAATGATATTTTTTGTAGATGGACTGGTACAAATCCCTTGAAAACTCACTAACTCGCCACTCAGAGCAAAAATGGCCCATGCTACAAAGGATAGATTCTGCGTACTATGAATAGCACCATCAAAATACCCAACAAATGGTTCCAAAGATTTAGACATCTGCGATGAAATGTAAAGCAGATTACTAACTCCAAGAAAACTCTAGAAAAAAAAATTAAGACAGTAGATGCAAATCGAAAGCATATATAAAATATAATACAAAAGTTTACTATGCTTAACTAAACATAGTAACATTTTAGATACAACCCATTTCGAGGTTGCGCGAATGGAATTCCATCATAATCTACTAACTTGTAGGTGCCCTTAACAAGAAATATTTTGACAATGTAGGGGCCATTCCATAACGGCTCAAATTTTCTTATACCTATTACATCAACTTCCTGATCATAAAGTAAGACCAAGTCACCCTTTGAGAAGATGTGAGGCTGGACATGTTGGTCGTGTTATGCCTTAATTCATATTTTATTTGCTTTGTTTGCCAGTGTAGCTTCCGGAATGCATTTCATCAAGATGGATGAGGTTAAAAACACGTGCTTCTTCAGTAGAGGTTTCAGGTAACAAGTCAACAATGAGTTTTAACGATGGTATTTCACATTGGATAGGAAAGAGAGCTTCTAGACCATACACCAATTGAAACGGGGTAAATCTGGTTGTATTTCTCATCGAGGTTCGGTATGCACAAAGCCGAGTACAGGATGAAATGCCAATTTCTTTTATGAACTCCTATCATTCATTGAAGAATTTTCTTAAGAATATTGTTAATGGCTTCAACTTGTCCATTGGATTGTGGATAATAAGGAGTAGAACTATCATGTGACATTCCTAATTTGGCAGTCAATTCAATCATCATGTGATTGCGAAAATGCTTACCATGATCTGTGACTATAGCCTGTGGAACACCAAATAGTGAGATGACATGATTGAGAAAGAATAATGCAACTGTTTCATCTGTGTTATTGAATGTAGGCATCACTTCAATCCACTTGGTAAAGTAGCCTACTGCGACAATAATATAACCATGCCCCCTAGACGAATGAGGGTTGCAGGTCATGAAGTCAATGCCCCATATTTCAATTGGCCCCACAACGATAATAGGATGCATAGGTGCTGGTGGTTTCCAGATTTTACGATCAAATATCTGGCATGCATGACAACTCCTAATCATGAGGATGCAGTCATGAAATATGGTAGGCCAAAAGTAACTGGCATAGAGGATATTCTATGTGGTAGCGTATCCAAATAAGTGTCCACCACAAGCCCTCGCATGATAATCATTTACAACTTTCTGGTCCTCCTCATGAGTAAGGCACCTCCTTAAAATCATGTCGACACCACAACGATAAATTGTATCACCGACGATCAGATAATCTTTGGCCTGGTATCGAATACATCGTTGTTGATAGTGAGAGGTATCGTGCCAGAAAGTCTAGGTTTGGAGATAAATGATAAAAAAATTATATCAAGGATCAGATGATCTGATCATAAACAAAGACTCATCAGGAATTGATGGTGTCTATGTAGTAGTAGTACTTTCAGAGGGAAGGTCACAGATAAGCTCAGCCAAAACTAAATACTTCTTTGACTTGGATTTTATGAATTCCAAATCAAATTCCTATAAAATGATGATCCATTTTGAATATTTTCCCCCTAGCAATTGACATGACAGAATGTATTTCATGGGGTTGCAATCTAAAATGAAAATGGTCTTCTGGAATAGGATATAATGGTGAAATATTTGGACAGCTTGAATGACCATCAAGGTGAGCTTTTCGATGTATGAATGCTTCAATTCCGTATCATTGAGATTACACTCAAATATTATATCGGATGTTCTATCCCATCTTCTTCTTGGACCAATACCATAGAAATCGTCGTATTTGCCACGGTTGTTGTGGATGATTTTGTCACCCTCCTAGAGACAACCTAGAGTTACCATAGACCAGTGCCTAGGACATCTTAATATAGCAAGGAGTCCTTTATAGTTTGGGTTGTCAGTCCAAGAACTCACTTACTATCTCTTGTTTGAAACAAGGAAACTAGATTTGAATGGGACCAATCTCTCCCAGAAGCTGAAACAAAGATAAGAATAATGTAGGAACATCATGTAAAACTTCAGCATGAAAGCATCAGACAGTTAAGAGACCGCTTACTATAAAGAGGGCCGATTCAAATAATATATCACAGAAATCAGATATCAGGAAATGAGTGCAGTGAGGAAACATAAGAAGATATTAGCCGGCATGAGACTGATACCCAGATACACAACAGAGCCATATAAGGGCACACCAATTTACGAATCCTTATATGACAATGGCGTTTTAAAAGCACCCTCATCAAGCAACTAATATAGCAGAAAATATGGAAAGAGTGAACATGGAACAATATATCATGACTAGGCCTATTTAAAGCGCTTGACTAATTCCAGAAAGGGCACCACTTAGGATGAATCCTTACTGCAAACTAGTGAGCCACTCGCATTCTAGAACATGATACAAGAAGATAAATTGCATGAAATGAGATAATGTATTAACACATAAGAGAAATTACATAATGTGAGATACCAAAGACCAGAATCCTCAATACAGTTATAACCCCTCCTCACTGAGACCCTACGGGCTCTGAAACTTCATACAGAAATGTTACAAAATGTATACAGAAGCCTTCTCGCTGCACAGTTTGCTGACAGAAATCTGGAACCCTTCAAATGTCTTATTTCTGAGTATTTATAGAGAAGACAGAAACTTCTAAAGGAGGAGGGAGACGAGGCATAATTAATGACTTAGTTTGAATAAAATGGCAGAAAAAATTCGCGCCTTCTCTATGAATGACTGATTATAAATGAATATACCTAACAATCTGTCTAAAGAAATAAATGCTGGGAGATAAAAATCTCCTTATATACAAGACAGAAATAATAAAATATATACACTGTGATGCTTTCAGCTGAGGGAAAATCTACTGCCGTAAGAGATTTGAAATAATCTGCATTCCTGTACTGTACTTTTGGCTCCTGGCTTTAGATTTAAATCTTGGATCTTTAATGCGGGGCGAATTTATCTGGAGCGTTCTGAGAATCCATATTTGTGTCTTCTTTAATGGCGGTCATTCCTCACGCCAACCCTCAGCTTCTTCATTAAATTTCACCCCAGGAAAACATCTTTCATGGGACCCGAACCTTTGTAATAGCGGCAGTGGATTAAAATATCTTCCTGTTATCTTGAAATCTGCAAAACCCACCAAATATTAGAAAAACCGACACAGATGAAGGCGGGGATGATGGAGGCGATGATGAAGACGACGTCGTGGATATGAACAGGGGACGGAAATACACAGGGTGGGAGAAGAAGAGCGATGGAGATATGGAGTTAACAGGCACAGTGTGTAAAACAGTTAGGTCGCAGGGAAATAAATAAAATGGGGAAGTATAGTCAAAAACACACGCACATATATATATATATATATACGGTGGGATGACACCACGAAAACATGTGGGCACGACACATGGGCGTACGGGGGAACGAGCAGGAGGACGACGTGGCGGAGTCAACGAGCGGGAGTGGGTGAAAACGACACGGTGGTGGGCCATAGGACATGGCGAACACATGTTAACGGGTGGACAGTTCTGATACATCTCCACCGTTGAATAGAGATCAGGAGATCCAACGATTCACATAAATTCCGCTGCCCAGCCCTGGTGAGGTCTTTAACGCGCGGGAGGAAAGCGGTTTCCCACCCGTACTGAGGACACGCGGCACTTTTTGTATGGGATCGCTGCCCCGCGGTAAATACTTCCGTTTCAATGAGATTGGTGCGGGGTAATACCACCTGTTTCATGCATGCGGGGCCCTCCACATTGGATTGATTACCATACCGTTGATTTGGACTTTAATCGGACGGCCTCCATTGCGCCCGATTATTAAAATGATAGGCCCCTTTTCTTCTTGTCTTACGGTCTCCGGCCTTCGGTCGTATTACAGCAACGAGGAGAGGGGCCTAAGACTTGGGGGCTTCGGTCCAATATAACTTAAAATGCGGATTTTAATCATTTGGGCAGTATATTATGGGACGGAGAAGATGGCAATGAGTGTGACGTGAGGGTTTTTTACCACAAAAGATATTGGAGATGGATTTAAAAGGACCCGGTGGCCAAAATTTAAATGGAGAAGGGAATATGTACAACATCGGCTCCATCTGGGGGTGACATGGTCGTCCTCGGGCATGTCGAGAACACGCAGACCACTGAATAGTTCACTCTGTTCTTCAATTCCTCTGCGCTTCTCCTTCAGGTAATTATTAGCATCTTTTTCCTTTGCAAAAATAAAAATCAAAACAACTTATATACAGTATATACAATCAGGCATTACCGGCCTGGGTCAGAATTGAAAATTCGGCTTGAGGAATTGGCCATTCACGAGCGCATCCAACAAATCACCTTGCAGATTTTCTAAATGAAAGGTGTTGTTTTTTCCCAGCTTCACTATTTTGAATGGCCCAAACCATAATGGATCAAACTTAGCATGCTTGCCCTTTTCAGCTCTGCGAACATCCCATCTAAGAACCAGGTCTCCCACTTGAAAATTTATATCCTTTGCATGTTGATCAAAGACATTCTTCATTTTCTCCTGATATTCTATCAATCTCTGATCTACCTGGTTCCTTGTTTCCTCCAATTCTATCAGCTGATTAATCCTTCTAATCATATCATCTGGTTCTTCTTGGTTTTCCTGCATAAAACGTGCTACTGGAAATACCAATTGCAAAGGAAACACTGCAGCTCTCCCATATACCAGCTCA
Source organism: Pinus albicaulis (assembly GCA_034641835.2). Lineage (NCBI taxonomy): Eukaryota > Viridiplantae > Streptophyta > Pinopsida > Pinales > Pinaceae > Pinus > Pinus albicaulis. The sequence continues at coordinate 173,154,251 of CM076581.1, read as the reverse complement.
TAGGGTGACTTCCCTGTTGCTCTTTTGCTGGTTATCCTATTTTCCCATAGAGCAAACTTTAATTGAGAGTCCCAGTTTTTCTGATTTTCAGCTATTGTCTTCTTCAGGGCTCTCACCAGGGTTTTATTGGATGACTCTGCTAGACCATTTCCCTGTGGATAGTATGCTGTAGAATGAGTCAGGATGATGTTATATCTCTGGCAGAACTTTACAAACCTGGCAGACTTGAAAGCTTGTGCATTGTCAGTTACGATTCTGGCAGGGCAGCCGAACCTAGATATGATATTATCTTCTATAAAATTCATAATTATAGCATCTATAGCATTTCTGGTAGGTATGGCTTCCACCCATTTCGTAAAATAGTCTGTGGCTGTCAATATCCATTTATGTTGGCCACTTGATGGGGGATGTATCTCTCCTATAAAATCTAATCCCCATTTCTGAAATGGTTCATTTACATGAATAGGGATCAAGGGCAATGCCGCTAATTTCTGTCTTTCCGCAAACCTTTGGCATTTGTCACACGATCTGACCCAAGAAAAAGTATCTGAATACAATTTTGGCCAGTAAAAACCGGCCTTCAATATTTTATGGGTTGTTGCCCTCCAGCTGTAATGTCCTCCACATATCCCCTCATGAAATTCCATCATTACATTTTGCACTTCATTTTCGGTGAGGCATAAAAGTAATATGCCTAGAGGGTCTCTCCAGTAGAGCTGTCCATTGGCAATTGCGTATTTCTGAGATTTCATCCTTACAGCTCTGTATTTTGCCTTGTCACATCCTGGAGAATAGCTAAGTGTTAACAGATATTCAACTATTTGCTTATACCAAGGACTAGTTAGATATTTCACATGTATCTTTTGTGTAGCCGTCTCTAGTCCATGTTGCTCTTCTTCTTTTTCTGATTCTTCATTTGCTATCACAGACAGGTTAATCCCCAAAGCTTGATGATTTGATTCAGATAACATCTTGGCAAGTCCCTGTCCTTTGATCAGTTTGGTAGGCTTTATATCCAGATCATACTCCTGAATTTTTGCAATCCATCTTCCCCTCCTGCCTTCACTATCCCCTTGTACTAGAATGTCTTTTACAGCTGCTGTGGGAACATAAGCAGTAATATGAGATTGCAAAATATAAACTCTAAAAGCTTTAAGGGACTTTACCAGGGCATATGCCTGCTTCTCCAATATATTATATTTCAATTCAGCATCATACAGCACTTGATTGAAGAATGCTATGGGCTGTTCATATCCCTCTTCATTTTTCTGCAATAACACTCCAGCGATTGTATGAGGTGAAGCAAATGAAAATATCATAAATGGCTTATTGTAATCTGGTCCAGCTAATACAAGAGCTTCAAAAAATGCCTGTTTTATCCTTGTGAATGCATCTCTAGACTCCTGGGACCACTTAACTTCATTGTCCTTTTTCAACATATTGGTTATGTGCCTAACTATCTCAGCATAGTTAGGAATGAATCTTCTCAAAAAATTTATTCGACCCAAAAACACCTGTACCTCTTTCTTATTCCTTGGCAAAGGAATGCTGTTTATTACTTCAGCTCTTTTAGGGTCTATTTTGACTCCATCCTTCGTTACAATGTGCCCTAAAATTTTACCCTCATCTAATGCAAATAAAGATTTTTGGGGGTTGAGGGACAGGCCATACCTTCTGCATTTATCAAAAGTTCTTCCTAGATGTTCAATATGCTCATCATCATTCTTAGAAAACACTGTGATATCATCAAGATATACCACCAAGAACTTGTCCTGTTCTCCAACAAAGGCTATGTCCATTGCCCTTTGAAAAGTAGCTCCTGCATTGATTAATCCAAATGGCATCCGAGCGTACATAAAGGTCCCCCATGGTGTAGTAAATGCAGTTTTCTTCTGGTCTTCGGGGAACACCGCTACCTGATTGTAGCCTGAAAACCCATCCATCATTGACATTCTGGATGCTCCCACCACTTTCTGCAGGATGTGGTCCATTTTAGGCAGTGGATAATTATCCTTGAGAGATGCTCTATTCAAATTCCTGAAGTCCACACACAGCCTTATTTCTCCGTTCTTCTTTCTAACAGGAACAAGGTTTTCTATCCAGTCTGAATACCTCAAGGGCACAATTATTTTGGCCTTCAACAACTTTTTAATTTCTTTTTCAATTGAGGGAAGAAGCAAGGGGTTTATCTGTCTGAGCTTCTGCTTGTATGGCTTTGCATCCTCCCTCAATGGAATCTTATGTTGTATTATATTTACATCAAAAGTTTTTAGGTCCTGATAGGACCAGGCAAAAACATCTTTATAAGATTGAAATAATTTCAAATACTTTTCCTTGTATTCTTCTGGGACTCTTTTAGATAATTTAACAATTTTGGGGTCAGTATGAGTACCCAGATTCAAATCTCCCACTGGATTTTCTTCTATTATTTTGTTTGGCTGCAAGGGAACATCATCTTTATTGAATAATATTTCTAGAGGCACCAATCCCCTAGGTATAACATTTCCTTTCAGCTGCAGCACTCTATTTCCTGTTATATTCTCTTCCCATTTATTTTCTGCAATATTTTCGGCTTCATCTACCTCATTATCATCGATTTCCATATTTGTGAATTCTCCCACCGTCTCCATAAATCTCTTCATCTGTTCATCATCTTCGAAAACCTGCCAATGCTTTATATTATCTGGAATGGATGGTCTGTACCGTACCTCCACTTCATATCTTAACAGTGGATTCTGAGGAGGACGGAATGTACTGGCAGCTACAGCAAGAGAATCGGCTATTTTGTTTTGCTCCCGGGGCATGAACTGTATGTTGAATGCTAAAAAGAAGTTTTCTATCATGTCCCATACTTCATTTCTATATGCTCTGAGCCGTGGATGTTTAGTTTGGCATTCATTCTTAATCTGTCTCACCACCAGTTCAGAGTCTCCAAACACTTTCAGACATTGGATGCCCATGTTTTTAGCTATCTGCAGTCCCAATAACAGTGCCTCATATTCAGCTACATTTTTTGTAGCCTCATACTCCAATTTGAAAGACAACGGCACCCATTTTCCTGTGGGAGAAATTAACAATACCCCAGCTCCATTTCCTTCCTTTGAATTTGCTCCATCAAAATGCAAAGTCCATATTTCTAATTCCTGATTTCCTTTAGGCTGCTCAGCTTGGATTTGACCCAAAAGGGGCTCATGAGCATAATTTTGATTTTCTTCTAACATCAAACATGAAAAGTCTCCCTCTTTGTTATAAACTGGAGAATTATCTAAGCAGTCAGCCTTAGTCACCATTTTAACAAATCTAGTCTCCCTGTATAGCCTCCTTTCCTGACCTCCAAAGACTGGGATAGTAGCATATGTTAAATCCAATTTAATTGATCCCCCAATCTTCGTACCCTAGGACCTTGACAACAGCATGCCAAAGCGGGCTGGGATATCAGCAACCACGATGTCCATGACCACACTTTTTGCTGGGATTTGAGCTAAATTGACCACTAAATCCTTTATCATTCCCAAGCATTTAACCCTTTTAGAATCAAATGAATATAAATCTTTGTATGGTCTTGTAATTTGCAGCCCTAGTTGCTCCATGGCAGACAAAGGCATAAGATTATGGGAAGCCCCAGAATCTAACATACAATTGTGTAGCAGCAGGTCATGAATGACTAGGGACACATAAAAGGGAGGAGTAGAGGGGTCTATCTCCTCGACATGTGGGCCAAAGAATACCATGGGTCTTTCTTCTTGAAGATTTAAACTATCGGGTGCAATTGGTATTTCAGGAGGAAGCATAAAAGAGGTAACTTGAGACTGATATACAGGCTGTTTCAATAACTCAGTCAATGGGACAGGAATCTTAATCTTCTCAAGCTCTTTTTGCAGATTAAAAGCAGATGGGGGCTTTTCTATCATTACTTCTTTGGAATCCTTATTTTCAACTGAAGACTTGACTTCTTTTGACACTGGCTCAGTATTAGGAGGACTGACTATTTTGGAAGAAGAAGGAATTTGATCATTTGACTGCAAGGGGGTATTTAGAAGATTCTTACCTTTTTCTATACATCTCTTTGTTGCTGATTCCTTCTGAGCAGATGTTTCTTTCTGAGGTGGTTCTTCTTCTTGCTCCTGAGTTCTGGTCCTCTTCCTTGAAGATCTGAGATCATATTTGACATTGAATTGTGCTTGCATGAAATCAGCAAACTGCTTACAGTAATGATCAATCTCTGCTTCTTCATCTTCATCTTGCAACAGGCATTCCATATCATCATTATTTGAAAAAGACAAATTTGAGTCTTCTAATTCATAGGCTACATCTCTAGTGGAGTCATCTGTCGATCCTTCCAGATACAAGGGATGAGGTACCTGGTCTTGTTGTTCTTTTGCTTCTCTCAGAAATATCTGCAAAGGAGGCCTTCTATACTGGGGATTATATCCTCTGTTTGGAGCATTATAATAGTTCTTGGGAGCCGAATTCTTAGCTTCCAGTTCAAGCTTGACCATCTTCTTTATCATTTTACTTATTTCATCCATTTTATCTGTATCTTTCTCCTGATTAGAGGTGGAGACCTCTTCTTTGCCCTTTCTCCTGGTATCTTGTTCAATTTTTCCTTTTAATTTCCCAGTGGAGGCAAAGTTTGCTTATAATTCCAGAGCATATGACTGTGCATCATCTAAAGTAGCAGGTTTTCTTTCTCTCAATGCAAATCCAAAGTCGAACTCAAAGGCTGCTATAAAAATTATCTTGGCAGCAGCTTCATGGGGCTTCATTTCGGGAGGCAGGCTCAGATATAACTTGTTAAATCTTTTGATGAATTCTGCTACTCCTTCATTCTGTTTCTTCTTCATGGTATTGAATTCAGTGAGGCACTGACCATGATCTTTCTTTTCTGCCCACTTTCTAAGAAAAACATTTTCCATTTGATCCCAGGTGGTTATTGAGCGATTCCCCAGCGTCTTAAACCATTTTCTAGCTTCACCTTCTAAAGACTGCACAAATAATCTCAAAACCACATCCAGGTGTTCAACATTCAAATTTTCTGCAAAAGAGCAGAAGGTCTCGAGATGTTTCTGAGCATCAATATCATTTTCACCGTTAAACCTTGGCAGAATCTTCAGATAATCCTGTGGCATATCATTCAACACCTGGGGTAAAGCTAGAGGAGCATATTTGTTCAAGAGAAATGCAGGGACATTGGCCATTGGAGGAGGTGGGGGTTGTACAATAGTCTGAGGAACAAATGAAGGGAGAGGGGTAGGAGGAAGCGGAGTATGAACAACAATGGGAATATATTGCATAGAGGTCTGAGGTGTGGATGGGAATAATTCATGGTTGACAGGAGCTACTTCAGTGACCTCTTTAATTTCCTCAGCCTCGGAAACAGGAAAAGATTCTCTTTCAATCCAGGTATTTCCCCTACGTGGAGTCTCTAAATAAAACTCGGGATTTTCTGTTCTAACTTCTTGAGAAGAAGAAGGCGGATAATCTTCAACATAACACTCAGAATTTTTAGCACGGGCTGACTTCCTCTCCTTCCAAACTCTTTTATGAAAAATCTTCTCTGGGTCAGACACGTAGGGTGTTTTCAGTTGAGCTGTATTTGACCTCAAATGTGGCTTACGAGGAGCCAGGACTACCAATAAGATTTATCAAATAAAGACCAGTGGAGTCGCCAAGGTGAGAGATATGCAACTCTTCAACTATCTGTGCTCACCTGATTAGAGAGTGAAAACAATTTGTCGAAAACCCAGGGAAACTGATATTCTTGAATTTGTTCCCCGGCAACGGCGCCAGAAAGATGTTGTGGATGATTTTGTCACCCTCCTAGAGACAGCCTAGAGTTGCCATAGACCAGTGCCTAGAACATCTTAATATAGCAAGGAGTCCTTTATAGTTTGGGTTGTCAGTCCAAGAACTCACTTACTATCTCTTGTTTGAAACAAGGAAACTAGATTTGAATGGGACCAATCTCTCTCAGAAGCTGGCACAAAGATAAGAATAATGTAGGAACATCATGTAAAACTTCAGCATGGAAGCATCAGACAGTTAAGAGACCGCTTACTGTAAAGAGGGCCGATTCAAATAATATATCACAGAAATCAGATATCAGGAAGTGAGTGCAGTGAGGAAACATAAGAGGATATTAGCTGGCATGAGACTGATACCCAGATACACAACAAAACCATATAAGGGCGCACCAATTTACGAATCCTTATATGACAATGGCGTTTTAAAAGCACCCTCCTCAAGCAACTAATATAGCAGAAAATATGGAAAGAAAGAACATGGAATAGTATATAATGACTAGGCCTATTTAAAGCGCTTGACTAATTCTAGAAAGGGCACCACTTAAGATGAATCCTTACTGCAAACTAGTGAGCCACTCGCATTCTAGAACATGATACAAGAAGATAAATTGCAAGAAATGAGATAATGTATTAACACATAAGAGAAATTACATACTGTGAGATACCAAAGACCAGAATCCTCAATACAGTTATAACCCCTCCTCACTGAGACCCTACGGGCTCTGAAACTTCATACAGAAATGTTACAAGATGTGTACAGAAGTCTTCTCACTGCACAGTTTGCTGATAGAAATCTGGAACCCTCCAAATGTCTTATTTCTGAGTATTTATAGAGAAGACAGAAACTTCTAGAGGAGGAGGGAGACGAGGCACAATTAATGACTCAATTTGAATAAAATGGCAGAAAACATTCACGCCTTCTCTATAAATGACTGACTATAAATGAATACACCTAACAATCTGTCTAAAGAAATAAATGCTGGGAGATAAAAATCTCCTTATATACAAGACAGAAATAATAAAGTATATACACTGTGATGCTTTTAGCTGAGGGAAAATCTGCTGCCGTAAGAGATTTGAAAAAATCTGCATTCCTGTACTGTACTCTTGGCTCCTGGCTTTAGGTTTAAATCCTGGATCGTTAATGCGGGGCGAATTTCTCTGGAGTGTTCTGAGAATCCATATCTGTGCCTTCTTTAATGGCGGTCACCTCTTCCACCTACCCTCGGCTTCTTCTTTTAATTTTGGCAGCAGGATATGTCCTTTGGTGAGCTCTGAACCTTTGCAACAGTGGCAGCGAATTGAAACACCTTCCCATCATATTAAAACCTGCAAAACCTACAAAATATTAGAAAAGACTGACGCAGGTGATGGTGGGGACGATGAAAACATAGCCGACCGGGGAAATACACAGGGTGGCAAAGGAAGAGTGATGGAGATATATAGTTAACAGGCACAGCGCATAAAACAATTAGGTCACGGGAGGGGAATGAATAAAATGGGGAAATATAGTCGAAAACACACACACATATATATATATACATATACGGTGGGGTGACACCACGGAGACATGGGGACACGACACATGGGCGTACGGGGGGAACGAGCAGGAGGACGACGTGGCGGAGTCAATGAGCGGGAATGAGTGAAAACGACATGGTGGCAGGCCATAGGACATGGCGAACACATGTTAATGAGCGGACAGTTCTGATACACCTCCGTCGTTGGATTGAAATCTGGAGATCCAACGATTCTTGTGAATCCCGCTGCCCGGCGATGTTGCGAACTTTAACGCGTGGGAGAAAAGCGGTTTCCCGCTCGTACTGAGGACACGCGGCACCACCTGTATGGGATCGCTGCCCCCGCTGGAAATACCGCTGCTTCGATGAGGGTGGTGCGGGGGGTATACCACTGGTTTCAGGCGCACGGGGGTACATATGTGGGGGCCGCCGTATAAAAGGTGTCCACCCCGTTGATTTGGGCTTTGATCGGACGGCCACCATTGCGCCCGATTATTAAAATGATAGGCCCCTTTTCTTCTTGGCTTACGGTCTTCGGCCACCGGTCGTATGACAGCGACGAGGTGAGGGGCTTAAGACTTGTGGGCTTCGGTCCAATATAACTTAAAATGCGGGTTTTAATCATTTGGACAGTATATTTCGGGGCGGAGAAGATGGCAATGAGCGCGACGTGGAGGTTTTTGACCACAAAGACATTGGAAACATATTTTAAAGGAACTGGTGGCCAAAATTTAAATGGAGAAGGGAATATGTACAACAACGGTGATATATAAGAAATAATCACTCTGATAATTGGGGGGATACATTAATGGCGCTCGCACTAGTGTATCCTTGACAGCTTCAAAAGAAGCTTGTGCAATCTTATCCCAATAGAAGGGAATCCCCTTTTTCAAGAGACGATTAAATCCTTTAGCCATTTCGGTGTAGTTGGGTATGAACCTCCTTAGGAAGTTAGTCTTTCCTTGAAGTTTATGTAACTGAATCAAATTTGATGACACAAGAAAATCAAGAATGGCCTGGACCTTCAGTGGGTCGATTCAAATTCCTTCTTTTAAGATGATGAATCCTATAAAATTACCAGAACCAACACAAAACACACATTTGTGTGGACTGAGGCATATTTTGTAGTGTCGACAGTGTAGAGAGGTAGCTCTCAAATGCATCGGGTGATCAGTTTGATTTCATGAATACGTGGGTAAGTCGTCTAGATAAGGTTGAACAACGTGCTTGATGTCATTGAAATAATAATTCATTGCTCTATGAAATGTTTCCCCAACATTATTTAAACCAAATGGGATTTTACGATAAGTGAATGTGCCCCAAGGATAGATGAATGTTGTCTTGTGTTGGTCCTCTAGGCGGACATTGATTTGATTGTAACCAGAGAATCCATCCATGAACTAAAATATTTGACACCCAACACAATCGTCAATAATCTGGTTGATAAAAGGAGTAGGATAGTTGTCTTTTGGATAAGAAAGATTGACATATCGATAATCGATGCACACTGTGATTGTCCCTTGTTTCTTCATGACAAGAACAATGTTCAAAACCCAATCAGTAAGCAGAACACAGTAAATGAAACTAGCACGCAAAATCTTTTCAAAATTTTCTTTAATGGCATTAGCCTTCTTCAAATGAACAAGACGAAGGCGTTGATGTTCTGGTTTGACATCAGGGTACATTTTAATTGTGTGTTCAACAATACTAGTATCTATATCTAGCATTTCCTCATAAGACCAAGAAAATATATCTCAGAATTCACGAAAGAGATAGTGATAAGTTTCGAGTTCTAAAGGATAACTTGACACGCTGACATGAATGTGTTCTACAATGTCAGGTTTAGTTGAAATATTGATAGAAATGGTTTCTTCAATATTTGATAAATTTCACTCGGATTCGATAAAATTAACGGGAAAATAATTCAAAAAGGATGCTTTGATCAATGGGTGATATATTTCAATAATATTATCTTCTTCGTAATCATGAAGATGGGAATGATGATGATGATCTTCCCATGGTTCTCTTTCTCGCATCATGGATTCCACAATGCTCTCATCAGTTAAGAAATTGGATGAAAAAGGATGAGATGGAGTACCAAAATCTAATTAACAATCGACCCAAACGATCAACAATGATGATTTCATATTCGTCGCACAAGCCATGTAGATTTATTTCTATGTCAGGTCAATTGGGCTAGGTGGTAGGAATTCATCTAGCATAACATTTTTAGAATCATTTGTAATCTTCCTTAATCCATATGGAGTGGAAGATATCATGAATTAGGTCTCTATACTTCCAATTTTTGTAGATGTCATAGGTGGCGGTAATGCAAAAGTTCTGATTAAGGAAGAATCATTTAAGATCCCTACACCAATGTTTTGAAGTGCTAGCTGGGGTGCCTGAACTAACAGAATGCTTCGAGTTACCTGGGAACTGGAGGCAAAGAAGGAGAGTTGATTCATGACTGTAATAACAACTTCATGAGGAAAGGTGACCATTCTAAAATAATTAGAGACAATTGTAGTCATAGCATGAACCCATGGCCTTCCAAGAAAAATGTTGTAGTCAAGGGGCCCATCAACGACCTTAACTTCAACAGTTACTGTTTTTCCCCTTAGTTTGACATGAAGGTTATTGATGACACCATAAGGCTTATATGTACGATCATCAAAATATTTCAGTGTAGTAGGTGATTGAGATAGGTGTGGCGAGCCAAGTGAATTCCAGCATTTTAGAGACATAATGCAAGTATATTCTCCCTTATCAATAATAGTACGATGAACGAGGTGACTGAGAACATTTACTTGGATGGAGAATGCCAATTTTGTTGGTAATTGTGGCACATGGCACGTATTATTAAAGACTACAAGATTGGAATATGTCAGATCGATTCCACCAATTCCCAACAACAAATCCTGCTTCTGGGAGGGATAATTTTGAAGTATCTCAAGTGTCAACATAGATGAAGTGGATTGAGCCAAATCTTCTAATATATTATAATTTTGAGCAGCTTCGGCTTGAGGATTGAATGTCGATTTATGGACGACTCCCTTCGCTGGCTTTATTGTTAACTCAGGAATAGCAGTTGGTGGAATAGATTCCATGAAAGGATTAATTGTCATGGTAGTAGGTTGACTAGTAGCATAACTACCGTAATCATTATTTCGCGTTGACAGCAAAACATCATTTTTTGGCTTTGTGAGAGATAGCATAAGTACCTAGGAACTAGAAGCTAGAACTGTAGCAACCATATTTGTATCTGGATTCAGAAATGATTCTGTCAACACAACAGATGCATTTGAAGTCTTAAGAAATTTTGAGACTTCAGTGCGGTGAGGACAGTCTTGAACAAAGTGATCCTCATTACATATTATGAAAGGGTAACGAGGTTTCCTATTGTTTCCATTTTTTTTATCAGATGTTCATTCCTGCAGGATTGAATTTTTATTTTTCTTTGCTTTCCATTTTTTCTTACTTCCCGGTTGCTTGTAACTTTTGCCTTTTTCAAATGACACAACATGAATTTCGAAAGAAGGTGCAGGATCAGATGCAGTAGAGTGATTTGTTCTTGTGGTACCAATCATACTGTTGTCATCATGAGAGTCCTTAGGTGCAGGAGGAATAGTAAAATTAGATCGCAGTGTGTTGGGAATTTTATCATAGACCATTCCAGACTGAGTATAAATAAAATATCAGTACTAGGCATGAGCAATGACCTGCTCTTCATTGATGACACCACCCTTATCCACATCCTTGGTGAAAGATGGTAGCAAGGACTTAATGAACCACTCAACAAGGAGTTGATCAGGAACAAATGTTTTGACCATTCTACGACAATGACGCCACTCATGAATATGATTAGAAATGTGAGTAGCATTAGTCTGTTTAAAATTTTTCAGGAGTTTCATTCAAGTTTCAAATTGTATGGGTAACTGGAAGGGGTCAGAAAGGTAGTAGCTAAGGTAGTGAAATATCAAATGAAGCTCGTGGTAACTCAATGTACCACTTCGCGGCTAGACCAGTAAGTGTACGCTGGAAAAGACACAGTCGAATAGACTCAAGATTTAAGGATTTGGATGAACACCACAAATGATAAGTCATAACATGTGTTAGCAGGTCTTCTCTAGGGTTTTTATTGAACATAGAAATATCCGAGGGTAATTTATGTGGTATTACCGGCCACCAAGGAGAATAGTTGATTGGATTGCTGGTAAGCTGGTTTAAATTAGGTAAATTCTAAATTTGAAACAAAAGGGCATATGTCGATTTAAGTCAGGTTGAGCATAGCCGGGATATGATGGAAGTGCTTGGGAAACAGACCTTTGAGCACCAACGTAAGGAATTTGTTGCTAGTAACCCAAATAGGGGTTGTTTTGATAGGCAAATTCTTGAGGATTATGTTGATGAAAACCTGGGTAAGCTACTTGTTTTTGGATTGATTGTTGTGGCATTTGTGGTTTTGGATTCCAAGGTGTCTGCCCACCAAGATTATAGCCCAAACTAGAATAGCTTGGACCCTGTTGTGAACAGGTAAGACCCGAATGTGCCAGCGACATCCCATAATAGGGTAATCCAACTTGTGAATAAAGAATTCTAGAAACATGTGGTTGTTGTAAACCAACCGAAGGAGTTGGAGTATGAGAGCCCAATACTTGAGGATATTGGGTGGAAGGACTTGCCTGAGATGGTTGAGGAACAACAATATGAGATTGTAATAGGGGTAATGATGTATTAACAATTAGAGTAGATGTGGGTGCAACAGGTTGAACTGGTTGATATGAATGCACAATTGTTTGTGGTTGAATAGGCATAATAGGTTGCCACTGACAAACAGTCATTCCAACATTAGGATGACCATTAAGGGATGAAGTATTGTCAAAATGGGTGACCATAGGTTGCCTCCTAGCATGAGGAGTGTAATAATATGGAATATATTGTTCTCCAAGTGCTAGGAGTCCAGTTGAGATTGTACTGGATGGAATATACCGAGATCGACCAACTTGATATTGCACTGAAGATTTATATAAAGGATCAAGCCGTTCAGTACTCATTAGAGATGTACCAGATAGAATACTAGATGATGACATGGGTGAATTCCATGGGTCTGAGGATGCACCAAAGAAGGTTCCAGATAAATATTGGTAAGGAGGTGTAATATTCCTTTTTTTGGTGTCACCTATGACAGGGCTACGATGGATTTCCAGAGTTAGAAGAAGACCAGTCACAGGTACAGGTTGGTATCATCAGTGGGCTCCGGGGCTTTTTGGAGGATTTTTGAGGAGTTTCTATGCGATGAGGTGGCATTCGATTGATATATTCCATCATCTGAGCAGTTTGGATTTCGTTTTGGTGCATTCCAATAACTTTCGGAAATTTGAGTTATTTTTGTGCTTAACTCAGTTGATTATGCCCAAGGTGGCATTCCAGGAGGAATACATGATGGAACACCTTAGTGTAATAGCTCATTGGAACCGGGATGAGGATACCTACATTGTGGGATTGTTAGACACAGGTTTCAGTGACCAGAGGAGCCGTGGTAGCCAATTTACTCTTTTCTGCATTAAAAAGGAATATCTTAATAAGAGGGAAAAGTGCACCATGAATAAAATAATAATAAAATAATGCTCTAGAAGGCTCCAAAATATCTATAAAGGAAAGGGAGGAGGCCATTGAGTGATATATTTTGGATCATATCATTCTCTTGTATGAGAGGTTTCAGATGTGGTTCTCTACTTTAGTTGTAGCCCCAGGATGGAAACACTCAGGTGATTTGTGAGTGTTCAACGAAAACCCAAATCTCGTTGAGGAGACTTCATTCAAAAGTTTCGCAGCGCTTTAGGGATATTGGAGTGAGGAACATTCAGATCTTCAACAGGTGCTTCAGTGGATTCAGTGGTAGTTGTTGCCGAAGGGAGAGTGCAATAGTTCAGTTTTGGAGGCCATTGCCGTGTAGTAGTGCAGCAGATTGTATTATTGGCCAATTTTCCATCTCAGCTCTTTCTGGGTCAGATCTATATGTAAAATCCATTATTATTTATAATAAAATCTGAGATTCTTCATGTTCTATGTAGTATTGGATTGCAGTATTTTATGTATTTATTTTACATAGAAATCTTCTGTTAAATGCATGTTGATTTTACGGCATAATGTGGAGTTCAATTAATTTTCTGCATTTTTAGTTAAAATATCCATCCGAGATATTACACCAGGTGGGATGGACGGACAACCATATAGATGTGACTCTGGTGATGTAGTGAACATCGACGGGGTAGCAACAATAGATTTTGTCACAACTGTAACATATGGTATAGCCAGAGATGTCGCCTCAAACATGGTCATACAACCCAATGTATACCCTATAGGATCTACAGGAACTCAAATTGAAACAGGATAAAAGAGAGCATTGTAAGGTGATTGAGGAAAATACTCATACAGATAAAAATCCTCACCAAAATGAGTTGGAGTTGAAGGTGTTTTGTCTTGTGGTATTTCTTCAATCGAAATCAAACCAGGTGGAAGAACTTTAGCGTTAGGCCTGAGATATATTTCAAGTGGTTGACTACGCGATATCAAAGATTCAGTGGCTACAATCGACTGTGGAGTGACTGATACAGGAACAAATTCCAGTTGTTCGACTTCGAGATCTAGATGTTCTGGTAAAAGAATGATAGGATCTGTATCAACTTCGACTTGAACAACATCGAGTTCGGGAGGTATGGGCTCACTGATTGGATGGATCATGACCACAGGTGGCTGTGAGGACTCCATCTTGACAACTATAGATGAACCAGGATTTGTAGAAACAAATAGAGACGGCTCTGGTATATGTGATGATGATGTCGCACCAGAGGTACAGATAGTACTGTTTTGGGTATAACAACGTCGCCTTAACCAACCAGAAATAGCTTCCGGTGGTAAAGGTGGTTTAAGTGCTATTCTATGCGAATGGAAGGGAAAGGGATGTTCTTCTTCCATGATTACTGATTGATTTTATGGCACAAAAAAGTAAACAAAATAAAAGGGTAATTCTAGGCAAAAGGTTTACCAAGTAATTGTGAACTACAAAATACCTCCCGACGAACTAGGAAGTACGGGTAAGCAATCTCCCTGAATGTTGTGTTTGGTGTATCACAAGTTACAAGGAAACTGACTCAGTTACCTATGTATGGATAGCAACCTAAATTTTTCCTTCCAAATATACCTGAAGGTACGTGGAGGCCCAAGTCCATATTAGCGTTGTCTAATGCGAAACTGCATAGTGAGATCACTGCCTTATACTTTTTGTACTAGAACATTGCCTTATATAACCTAAGGTAATTCGATGAACTCCGATATACTTACCTACGTGGAGTGAGGTATCATACTCAGAATTTATCGCAGACAAGGTAGTGACAACTACTATGTTTAACGAGGCCAGAACACATCTCTAGCCTAGACCTTCTAAATGTTATCATTAATGTCATAATTCTTTCTTAGGTTGACTGATGTAAATTAGATGTTGATCTTGTTTAAAATTTTTTCTTTGAGGTTCACCACATGATGTAATGGAAATTCCTAAAAATGCAAACTAAATGATAAGAAAACTTTTCAATTTAGCTTTTTCAATGAAAATCCTAGCTACTAAGGGGAAATAGAAATCAGTTTTTCAGCATACAATGAAGAGCACAAACTAAATGCAGATTTCCAAACTTGTTCCTATGTAGCACACACAATTCTCTATATGCACATTCATGTTTCTCTTTTCATCTCCCTTTAATGTGAATGAAAGAAAGGAAACTAGACGCACAAATCAATCAAACAAATGTTTTATTATGAGAAATGAGGAATGAAACAACAATTTCTCTTAGGAAAATGAAGAATGAAACTACAATTTTCCTACAGGAAATGAGTAATGAAACAACAATATCCTTTTCAAAAACAAAATTGATCTAATACAAAAATTAACTACTTTGAATTTGATTTTCTAATGATAAAGAAAAAAAGCTGATAAAGCATTGAACAAATTACATTTAAAAGGAGGAAGAACAAGAAATTTTACTGGTCTCTAAGAGCTATCAAACATCTAAGAATACAACAAACAAGTGGCTAAAAATGAAAGAAAGGACAATCTTTGATGGAATTTTGTTGGAGAAGGGGGCAATGTAGTCTCTAAGGGGAGACAGTGCATTGCAGAGCACCTCTAAATGGGAGACAATGCAATGCAGTGCACTGTGTCTTGACCAACAGTGCGTTGGGCACAACTTAGCTTATGAAACAAGAAGCTAAAAACACTTCTAATGCAAATTTTTCATGCAAATGACTGATAACAGAAAGTATATGCTACTAACGAAGATAAAAAGAGGAAAAAACACCAGGAATGATGGGATATTCCTCAACAAAGTTGCCAATTTGTTATATGGAATTTTAGTCTACGGATAAACTAAATTCCCTGAGTGTGGTGTTCCTTCACTCAGAACAATAGAAGAAGGATAACTATTATGTTCTCTAAAACAAGAAGAAATATAGAAATGCGAAAGAGTCTACTTGTGATTCTTTTTCTCTCCTTCTCCTTATGTTGCTATTGTCATTGCTCTCAATCTAACTCAAGCTTCTAGATCGATTCATGCAAACACAAACAAAGAACAGAAAACAACATACAATATACAAGCATCTACTTATCTGTTGTAGCCGCTACAACACCACCCAAAATTTTGGGTATATTCAAAATTTTGGTTCCCCCTCTACTCGCTCAACCCATTAATTTTTTGACTCAGTCATCAGTCAGTAATATCCCCATGACCTATTTCTACCCAACCATATCACCTCACCCACTTTTCTTGTTGTCTATCCACTGTGTAGGGTATATAAGTTTTAAGCCAGTTTCCAAACTTAGAGATGCACAAGCAATTGAAATAAGTTACAATATCTTAGGTTGAATATTTCAATGTTGCTACTCCTTGAATGAGCTATTTTTCCTAGTAACTTGTTTTTCTCATTATTACCGAGAGATAACTCATTCTCATATTATTCCTTTTATGAAATTGGTCAAAGGAGCTATCACTACACATCAAACAACATATTTGTTTCATTAAGATTCCATTGGCATGACACCATTAAAATACTCTATACGATGAGGTTCCAACCGTCCATGTGGAATCTATTGGTTTGCATGAAGAGCTAGGGTTTCCCCAGCAAGAAAAGGGACCCTTTCAAAGCAAGGTCGATCCTCACAAATCCCCAAGAGCCTCACTTTAAGCTCAAAGGCACGTGGTTACTTACACAAAACTGATATGCAGGAAAAGGCATCTTTCTGTGAAAACTGGAGATCACCGAAAAAGGAATGTCGAAGGGATAAAACTCAAGGTCACAGGTTGTGATGACTCCAAGTCGCAGGTTGCAGATGGCTCAAGGTCGCAGGTCGTAAATAACCCTAGGTCGCAGGTCACAGATGATCCCAAGGTCGTAGGTCGCAAAATCTGCATAGGTCGCAAAGTCACAAAGTCGCATAGGTCGCAAAGTCACCTAGGTTGCAAAGTCACATAGGTCACAAGGTCGCAAGGTCGCAAAGTCACATAAGTCGCAAGGTCACAAATTCACAGTTAGTAATGTTGCATAGGTCGCAAGGTCACAAGGTCACAAGGTCACAAAGTCACATAGGTCGCAAAGTCGCATAGGTTGCAAGGTCGCAAGGTCGCAAGGTTGCAAAGTCGCATAGGTCATAAGGTCGCAAAGTCACATAGGTCCCAAGGTCACAAGGTCACAAGGTCGCATAGGTCGCAAGGTCGCAAAGTTGCAAAGGTCGCAAGGTTGCAAAGTCCCATAGGTCGCAAGGTCGCAAGGTCACAATGTCACATAGGTTGCAAGGTCACAAGGTCGCAAAGTCGCATAGGTCGGAAGGTCGCATAGTTCACAAAGTTGCATGGGTTGGAAGGTCACGAGGTTGCAAGGTTACAAGGATGCAAAGTCGCATAGGTTGCAAGGTCACAAGTCGCATAGGTCACAAGGTCGCAATGTCACAAAGTCGCATAGGTCGCAAGTACGCAAAGTCTCATAGGTCGGAAGGTCGCAAAGTCGCATAGGTTGCAAGGTTGAAAAGTTGCAAAGTTGCATTATTCACAAAGTCGCAAGGTCACAAGGTCACAAAGTCGAAAAGTCACAAAGTCACAAGGTCGCAAGGTCGCAAAGTCACAGGTAATCCCAAGAGTCGGGGAAAACCAAAGGTCACGGGAAATGCAAGAGTAACCTTGGCCTATATGTACATCTTCTACTGATTTTTAAAGGTCTTTGGGTTGTGGACTTTTGAGAGAGACACATTGCTTTTTATTGAATAGATGCCTCTAGATGAATACAAAGAAGTGTTATTGGATCTCACTATTGAATCTGATGGAAGTCTCTTGTGTGGTTATGTTATGAATATGGTCTCTTCGAATGAATGCATGCTTCTTTCAAATATTGGTGCACATTTCTACTCATGCATTCCCTTGTTGTAGGTTTTAACCCTGAACAGAAATTATCTACACACGAATCTTATAACAGAAAATAAACAATAGCGAGAGCATAAAACATAAAACAGATAAACACAGAGATTTCCCCTGGATCCCAAATCGGGACGACCAACTTGATTTTTCATTATATTCCTTTTAGTGTTACAACACATTTATATACATGCCGAAGCATACATAAACCCTAATCCATTAACCCTGGATTAGAACATAACCGTAGCTCCCTTGACCGGATCTACAAAAATAACAAGGGCCGAAAACCATCGTACCCCAAAACCATGTGCAAAACCATGCACAAAACCATGGGCGCAGACCGCCCACCGGAAATTAAGGACCAAAAAATTTTCGTCAGGGCACTGCCCCAGACCCCGATAGGGGGGGCTACCCCCCCGCCCCCCTGTGACCCCCCCTCTCCCCCCCTCTTACCCCCCCGCACGTGATTAGTCATGGAAAAAATATAACACATACCTAACACTTATGTTATGAGCTTCCTTGCAACACGTGGATGATATATGATGTTCTAACTTAAATAATTTTTGATGAACTGCTTTGTCGATATTTTCTTTAAATCTTTATTGGGATGTGCATAGTTGATAAATGAAACACTTAACCATTGTGAAAATTTTCTCGTTTGCTAAGTGAATCTTGCAATAAGTATGATCTTGGTAAATTTTTGCTAACAATGCTTTTCATAAGTTTCATGCTTTAAATTCCGCTTTGCTATTCATGGTATTATGTTTCACAAGGCATTCCTCAGTCACTGATTTGTATTCATTCAACATCCATGCATTCTCCATCTCAGCGATTCCCCTCTCTATTCAAAAAACATCTTCACTAATTTAATGGAAACCGGGCCTACATACCGGATGGGATCCCCAAACCAAATGGTGTAGAGTCTAATTGGGATTATGCACTGGGGGTATCCCCTTACTGTTGGCAAGACATTTACAACCATCAACAGATTTGGCACTAGAAGGAGGGCCAAATGAAAAGCTGAGCCCTTGGAGCCTACATTTTAGTCTCATATCTGTAAATGGATCATCTCAAAATCATACTCTCAAGATGTCTATTGGTTTTATATATTTGTAGATGCTTAATCCCCGACGAACCTCTCTATCACTTGTCTCAGTTGAAGTTCGATGGTGAAAATGGAATTTCCGTAACTGACCACCTATCTGATTTTCTTGAGTTTTGTGAATATTACAAAATTAATGATGAGGATTTTTCTTGTGTGCTTTTATCCCTCACCCTTGAAGGACACATCAAGAAATGGTGTCGCACGCTGCTAGCAACTTCCATCCATTCATTTGAGCAACTCATCGGTGAGCTTCAACAAGCTTTTCACAGGTATGATTTTCAAGATGTATTAATAAGGATAAATGATATCAGAATGAAACCATATGAATCTATAGGGGATTTTTCTATTATATTTGTTCATACTTCTTTTGAGTTCCCTGAAAGGGATGTCGATTGGACATATTTAATTGAATAGTTTCGTGAAGTGGTTTTCATTTCCCTAGAACACCTTCAATCTGAAATAAATACCGATCCTTATGGATGTCATGATAATCCTCAAGTTACTAACTCTCTAAATTCAGTCCCGAATATTTTCTTTCCCATATCTCTGATTCAAGAACAACTTCAAGCCTCCGAGGAGGAACTTACTATTTGTGACATATCTCATCCTCCTCCTTATTTCCTACCTAATGAAGTTTTGCTCGCAAATAGTTTAAGTGATGAAATATGCTTGTAGGAAAATGAACCATGTTGTATCGCATCTCAACCTTTCATACAACCTGTCAAATCAAGACTCAAAAAACCATTTGATTTAACATCTCTCCATGTTAATGAAACCAATCTCGATTCCATTGAACATAATCCTGGGTCTAGTCCTAAATATCATTCACCTATCGGAAATAACTTGGTATTTGTCTCAAATGAAGTTGATTGTCTTGTAAAATCCATGCATCATGACATTCATGCAAGCTCATTGTCCCATCTGGATGACAATAATGTGCGAGATGAAAGTCCTGGTATGATTGGTACTCCCTCATCTAAATCATTTCATCCATTATTCCCTGATTCGTTTCTTGAGTTTTCCAGACCAGTGATTTCTACAAATAATACAAAACTTTCTTCTACTAGTGTTAGTGGTAGTGACAAACATGGGGGTGATGTTTCACAATCGTACTACAAGGATGATGAATCTCTTACTCCTGATCTCTTCCATGTGTAGTCCTTAATTGGTCAAGAAACAGACCTTATGTCTCAACAATATTGGGGTGTTTCTCTCACTGTTTCATCCTCATTTTCGATCCAAGTGGAGCCTAACATGCCAAGTACCCAACCTGATCAAATTGATGGCTCCAATGATCGCTACTCATCTGGAAATATATTCACTCACGCCTCTAAGAACTGTCATTCGTATCTATTTTTCGACCTTATGAAGCCACCTAAATTCGATGACCCGTTATGTGATGATGGAGGGACCCATCAGGAAATCAAAGCAATTAAGCTTCTACTCTCTATTATCTCAAGTTCTCACAATCTTTATGAGACCCCTGAAACAAGTCAAATTAGGGTTCCAATGTATCACGCTCCTCTCAGCATAACTGCACCGAATGTGAGCTCATCTGGGAAAGCCTTCCATTCGAGTGATGTTTCTCTAAGAACATCTTTCTATCCCCTAACAGCTGATATGAAACAACCAATATACCCTAATTTATTCACTGGAAGGAAAACACCAGTCATTGTCTCTAATATTTTCGGTTGTTGTCCCCCTATACCATTTGCATTCAGGCACAAGCATGTGATGTTTTACAAACCTCTCTATTGCCTGAAATGTTTTTGGTCAATTCATCCCATCCTGGGAAATATAAAGAATCTCACACATTAGATTGTTAATATGTCACTGCGCAAACATTTGGTCGAATTAATAATAAGCCCACTGATGATCATCCAATCACCACAAATAATGATCACATCCATTCGCTAGTTGATCTCACGAAACCATCGAAGTTTGAAAGCCCCCCACTCGAAGTTCCAGGGTTTGTCCAGGATGGTGAGGCACTTCAGCCTTTACTGACGGTAACTTTAGATCCTCACAGGCCCAATGAAATCTAGGGATGACTTCAAACTAGGGTTTTCAAAATTATGGTTTGAGCACTTGGATTTGCAAGCACCTCAAATTTTCCTGGCAGATGCCTTTTTTTTCCATTCCATCAAATTAATCATCCTCAACATCATGATGAGATTCCCGGATGGTTTGAAAGATCCTATCCAATGAATATACTTGCAAATAGAAAATTTTTTACCTCATTTCCATCAGATTTAGGGTTGTGCGCGCATGTATGTGTATCATTTATAGATGATATTAGGTTTCAAGTACATATTTCGGTGCATTAGGATGAAAGTGAAATTCAGCTTGAACAATCTATTCTGGCATTTTCTCTAGTAAGTAGCTATGAGCTTCTTGTTGTTGCACATGCTCTTCAGGTAATTCTTGTTGTTGGTGCACAGTTTTGTATGCTGGCTTTGATTGCAAACATTGTTGTTCTTATAGGATGGGAACTAAAGCAGTGGCTGCACTGGAAAGCTGATTTCACATAACCCGACCGCCTCCTTGGTTAAACTAGGGTTTTAGGTTTAGGCTAGCTAGGATCTGTTAATAAAAGTTTGTTAGTTCAAGTTGTTAATTAGGTTTACATGCGAAATTTTTACTTTACGGTAAAAAAATATGTTCGTTGTCTTCTCTTACGGTTAGTAGCTTTATGCATTATAATTTTCCATTTATTTTGCACTCATTTCTCTTTCAGTTTTCTTATTGATGCATAATGTTTAGATAATCATTGCATGTGCTTCGCCTTTTTTTTTCCACCTGCAACTAGTTGATCTTTCTTGCACATGGCATTGCATTGCGTCATAAGCCTCGTCTGTTGCATTGCATTATATGCTTTCTTCCTCATGTCATTTTCACTGGTTGTTGAGATAGATGTGAAATTTTCCGTACATTACATACCACTGCATGAGCCCTCATTGAACCCGAGGCCTTGAAACCATCGGTGCCTAGACTAGCTTTCTTACTCCCCCTTGCACAGGTTTAAAGCTGGATGGATTTCTTTCACCTCTTTGCATGCATCAAAATCCTGATGATATTTCTTACTTGTTTTGCCCTGATTTCTGAAACCCTAACTCCATTATTTGCGTGAGTTTGCGGTGGTTACCTCAAGAGGCAGCTTCTCTCAGAAAAAATCATCAAAGTCACGTTATCAACATAATTCCTATGAGTTTAAATTCATTAGCTATGGAGATACGAGTCGGTGGCTTGTGGGGAACCCTAACGAGTTTGAATGGCCTATACCCATAACCCAAGCCTTGTGCCCAACATAGTCTCGAACATCTTAATGATATGTTTTGCAAGTTTTTCCTATGGGTGGTAGATGGGATGTGAAGGCTTAGCATGAGGGAAAACCCAAATCATAATATCTTTCAGTTTCTATGAAACAAGAAACAACCTCTCTTGCCCTTAAAATAAGTCGGGATCCCTCATCCACCCATGCAAAAATAAGTGCCACGAGCAGTTGAAAATAAGTGCTACAAGCACATGAAACAAATAAGGTTAAAGGATTGAGAAAGGCTTCCTGCGCAGAGAGGTAACGCAATGACTTTGCTAGGGTACTGACCAGACTCGCTGGCAGCAGAGCAATGTTTGTGATTTATTGAAGTGACTCTGCCGGGGTACTATCTAGGCCTGCTTGCAGCAAAGCAACACTAGAAACTTATTTTTAAAAATTTGAATATAATAAGCCCGTTGCCTTGCTCTCTACATCATCATCAAACTACTGGCATCCGTGATCTCCCGCTTTGACGTTTTTTGATTAACAAGACCTAGCTGAGGCACAAGGATTGGGCATATCTGTAAAGGCCAAAGTAATACAAAGGGTACCCATATAGCCTGTTCAATATTCCCTTGAATCACTATCCAGACTCAGATTATTGCTGGGATTTTGACAAAGATGTTGGATTCTATCAGTGGTTCACCATTTGTTGTAGCCACTACAACACCACCCAAAATTTTGGGTATATTCAAAATTTCAGGTCCCCCTCTACTCACTCAACCCATTAATTTTTTTACTCGGCCTTCAGTCAGTAATATCCCCATGAACTATTTCTACCTAGCCCTGTCACCTCACCCACTTGTCTTGCTGTCTCTCGAATATGCTATATAAGTTTTAAGTCGGTCTCCAAACTTAGAGATGCCCAATCAATTGAAATAAGTTACAATATCTTAGGTTGGATATTTCAATGTTGCTACTCCTCGAATGAGTTATTTTTCCTAGTAACTTTTTTTTCTCATTATTACCGAGAGATAACTCATTCTCATATTATTCCTTCCAGGAAATTTGTCAAAGGTGCTATCAGTACACATCAAACAACGTATCTGTTTCATTAAGAGTCCATTGGCACGACACCATTAAAATAATCTATGATATGAGGTTCCAACCATCCATGTGGAATCTATTAGTTTGAACAAAGATCTAGGGTTTTCCCAGTAAGCAAAGGGACCCTTTCAAAGAAAGGTGGATCCTCAGGAATCCCCAAGAGCCTCATTTTAAGCTCAAAGGCACCTGGCATCTTACAGAATACTGATATGTAGGAAAAGGCATCTTGCTATGAAAACCTGAGATCACACTAAAAGGAATTAAAAAGGGATAAAAATCAAGGTCGCAGGTCGCGATGAATCCAATTCACAGGGCGCAGATGACTCAAGGTCACAGGTTGCAAATAACCCTAGGTCACAGGTCGCAAATGATCCCAAGGTCGCAGGTCGCAAAAGCTGCATAGGTCGCAAAGTCGTAAAGTCACATAGGTCGCAAAGTCGCGTAGGTCGCAAAGACGCATAGGTCGCAAGGTTGTAAAGTCACATAGTTAAGAAAGTTGCATAGGTCGCAAGGTCACAAGGTCACAAGGTCGCAAAGTCGCATAGTTCACAAAGTCACATAGGTCGCAAGGCCACAAGGTCGCAAGGTCGCAAAGTCGGATAGGTCACAAGGTCGCAAGGTCGTAAAGTCGCATAGGTCGCAAGGTCGCAAATTTGCAACGTCACATAGGTCGCAAGGTTGCAAAGTTGCATAGGTCAAAAGGTCGCAAAGTCACATAGATCGCAAAGTCACAAGGTCGCAAAGTCGCATAGGTCGCAAGGTCGCATAGGTCGCAAAGTTGCATAGGTCGCAAAATCGCAAAGTCGCATAGATCACAAAGTCGTGTGGGTTGCAAAGTCACATAGTTCACAAGGTCGCAAAGTCACATAGTTTGCAAATTCGCATGGGTTGCAAGGTCGTGAGGTCACAAGGTCACAAGGTTGCAAAGTTGCATAGGCCGTAAGGTGGCAAAGTCGCATAGGTCGCAAGGTCGCAAAGTCGCATAGGTCACAAGGTCACAAGGTCGTGAAGTCACATAGGTCATGTTGGGGCTCCGTAATTTAGTAGAGTGGAAAGACTAAATGCTGCAGAGCCTACAACAAAAACCACTTTGGGATTCTAGGATCTAGCCCTCCTGAATCTAGAGAGGGATCTCTCTATAAGTGTAAAGATTGATTTATCTTTTAAGGCTTTCGTATGATATTAGGCTAGTTATTAGGAACAAGGGTTTTTGGTTTGTTTGGTTGGTCGAGTATGATCTTAAATTGGATGGAATATCACAAAAATGAAAGATTTCTGAAGGATGAAGATGCAAGCATATTGAAAAGTGCTTAGTAGATAGGAATAGTAAGAAGCAGCTTTAAACCATTGGACAATGGAGTCACAAAAGGGTTTAATTGTGTAACAATTTCAAGAGTGGTCCAAGGGGAAAGTCATCTACATCAAAATATACTTTAGATTAAATGATGGAGTGGAACATTAAAAGTGTTGAGAAGGGGTAAAAGCTAATAATTTCAACAAGGAATTATCAATTTACCCTACAAGAAAAGCCTTTTTAAGAAACTGTTTGAAACCAGCCAAAGGATAGGGCTAACCATAGACTTCTTTGGACAAGCTTGTACTAAAGCTAACTTATCAGAAAACAATCCAGTAATCTCACTAGACTACTTTCAGAAGGGATGAAAACAGATAAGAAAACGAAGTGCAGCTTAAGATCAGGTCAGATGTATTAAAATCAAAGCCTGCTTTTAGCTTTAAGCTTTGATTGATGTCCTTAATCTTCTGTCTTTGCTCTGATCCTCTGTCTTTAATGCTGATATTATTTAATCACCTGATGTTCACTGTGTTTTTTTGTTTGCAGGTGCGCAGAGGGTTTGTTGGAGTTTTTGTTCAGAAAATCGATAATCATGACTTATCGATTCCCTAAAAACGTGTAATTAGAACTCACAAACCCTTTGAAATTGTATCAAGGGCCATGAGGATCGTCATCCTCAGCCCATAACACTATAATCATCTGTGGGAGGGTTTTAACCTTAATCTTCATTAAACCTGCATAAAATCACACAACATTATTTAAATCATGCTATTTATTGGTTTAAACTGCTTCGGAAGTTTCATGGAAGTGTTTCGGAGCAGTGAGGATGGAGAGATTTGCAGCGGAGAATGGGTTTCTATGCCAGAATAGAGACCCAGGGTTTAAATTTAAAATATGGTGTGAATTGGGAAGAAGCGGTTTTGAGAAAACCATAAGTGGTTTTCACGCAAAATTTGGGGGGGGTAGGTAGTATTAACTTTTGGAACGCGATACGACTCATTGCTCGACGTGTGGAAAATGAAAACCGCTTTTATCACACAGAAGTAGCGCACTGTGGAGGAGGCATGAAAATTGCACAATATTGATCGTCAACCATTGGATTGGAGGCTCCAGATCCAACGGTGCGGGTTGAGCGCGATGGATGCAGAGCTGCGGGGTAAAAGTGTATGCGGGGTCCATGGTGACGTAACGTTTTTGTCGCGTAGTGGATTGGTATAATAGGCTATCGGGTTAAGTCCAAATCACTAGATCTCTTTGATGGACGGGTAGGATTGAAAGAAGAAGTGGATATGCTCAAAAGGGAAGAAATGAAGGGAAAGGGAATGGGCAGAAGGATTGGGCCCGATGGTCTTTGATCTGCAAAGATCAACAGTCTGGATTTGTTTAGACTGTAATGTCGGGAAAGAGGGAAATAGAAGGAAAGTAAGGGTTCGGGAAGGGTTTTTAATTCTTTTAGCACCCGATTGCAGGGCTTTAGGATGCATGGAGGAAGGGGCTAAAGGAAATAAGCCCTCGGGGGCTTAATGATTTCAGAAGTGCAAAGGGTTGTTTTTAGGCCAAAAACAGAGATTTTAAGGCCAAAAGAGGGTCCCGATAGGTGAGATAAGGGTTTTTAAACGAAATGAAAGGGGAACATCAGGTTTAAAAAGGGTTTTGGAATGGTTTAGAAGTCAAATGAAGGTCTTTATGGATGAATATGGAGAATGAAAAGGAGAAGTGTAATGAGGGAAAATGGAGCTTCTTCAAGCAATCTTTCTCTTGGTAAACAGCAGGTACTTGAGGGCTTATAGTGAAACAGTAGTGAAGATTAATTCAAAGGATAAAAGACATCATAAGACTTCAAGAACTAACAATTTGGAAATGATTAGTTTCTTGAAGGCTAAAAAATATTTAGCCACCATTTGATATAACAAATTTTATAGGTGGCTAACAGTGGCTCCACATGGGGATGGCATCTTCTTGAAGGTGTCGAGAACTTTAGACAATTTTCTCTGGAAGCTAATTAGTGCCTTGCACTTTGATAATATTTTTATCAGCTGCTAACAAAAATGACTTAGAACTTGATATATTAACAGAAAATTATTTCCCAAAAATCTACCTACACAACCTACTTCCTAACATTTTTTCTTCAGAAGGTGCACTTGGACTTGCAAACCTTTTCATCAATCAATTTATTCTTTTATTGAAAACATAAAACTAGTCTAAGTCTACTCTTATTTCTCCACGAGCTCAGTTTAAATAGTTGAGCTCATAAATTCACTACCTAATTACTATCTGCCAGGATTAAACTGTCTGACAGACTTCATTTTCTATTTTCTAAAAACAAAAATTTAAAAGCAGCCAAGTTAGGATTAAGAAGTTTAACTTGCTACAGATCTATGGCATAAAAACAAGTTGCACATAGTCTTTATGAAAAATTAAAACAAAATTTGTGAAGGCTTAAGATCTGAAAACTAAAACATCCTTCATTATCTCTTCAGCTTTGATCTTGAATTTGTTTGAGTTGTCTTTTCTCTCTTTTTTGGTTCATGTTTTAAGCATATTGGAACCAGTTTGTTTTCTATATTTGGCTCAAGATTTAAACCGATTAGAACCATTCTTCTTTTGAAACTCATAGGTTTAGATTTTGAATTTGTATGAACCTTTGTTTTTCTACCCTAATCTATCTTACTGATAAGCCAATATTGAGCTTTTTGGCAAATCTGATTCACTAACCTATCAGCAGTAAATTGAAAAGCTAATTAGTCATGATTAGGCTGTATGACTAACTGGAAGTTTGTTTTTAGGAGTGGCATTTGAGCTTGCACACTTTCAGATTTTATTTCTTTTTTGGTATGGGGCTGTACCTTTCTTGTTTCCATTCTGCCTCTTTTCTATTTTTATTGTTTTTTTTTTTTTCTAACTTTGAAAGCAATGATAGATATGATATTTACAATTAGGTAAAAATGAAAAAGCTCCAAAATGGTATAGTTAGGAAAAATAATGTTTGAGCATACTGCCATTGACAGGACCCCCAAAAAGTTCAGTTCCATTCATTTCCTGCAAGAAATGAGCATTGTTACCAGCAGTAGAATGGATGAGATAAGGGCCTAGCCATAAGTTATCAAATTTTCCATGTTTTCCCTTATCTTCTCCCCTCGAATCCCACTTCAAAACTTTGTCTCCAATGCTGAAATCATTGACCTTGGTCCTTTTATCAAACAATTTCTTGATTTTTTCTTCCTTTTGTAGTACTCTGTTGTAGACTTCTTCCCTGGTTTGTTGAAGATGTATAGTCTGATTGACTCTTCTTGTCATATCATCATCCTCAGACTGTACTTCTTGGATCAACTTCATGACTGGCACTCCTAGACTGGTTGGAAAAATTACATCTGCTCCATAAACAAGCTGGTATGGAGACATTCCAATTGATTTCTTAAGTGTTAATCTGTCAGCCCATAGTGCATGTACTAGCTTTGTGTGCCATGATTTCTTGTTCTCTTCCAGCAGATTTTTGATTATATTCACCAAAATTTTATTTGAGGATTCTGCTAACCCATTACCTTGTGGGTAATAAGCAGTAGAATGGCCCAATTTAATCTGATACTTATGACATAATTCAACCATATTTTTGGATCCAAATGCAGCAACATTGTCAGTGATGATCTTCTTAGGATAGCCAAATCTAGATAGGATATGATTTTCAAGGAATTTTATGATAACCAGGTCAGTGGCTTGCCTAGAAGGGATGGCTTCTATCCATTTGGTAAGGTAGTCTGTTGCAGTGAGGATCCATCTATGTTGGGAAGATGAGGCTGGATGGATTTCCCCAATGAAGTCTAGACCCCACTACTGAAAAGGAGTTTCAATAGTGATTGGATACAAGGGTAAGGCAAGAAGTTTTCTTTTGCCTTCAAAGATTTGGCATTTGTGAAAGGCAATAATCATTTTGTGGACATCTTGAAAGAGGGTGGGCCAATAGTAACCAGCTCTAAGGATTTTATTGGCAGTTGTCTTCCAATAGAGGTGGCCTCCACATTCTCCTTCATGTAATTCATGCTTGATCTTATCTGCATCATTCTTAGGAAAACATTTAAGCAATAATCCACTAGCATTTTTCCAATATAGACACTTATCTAAAATGCAGTAATTAACAACTTTCAACTTTAAAAATATTGCCTTCATTTTAGACAAACCAAGAGGTGTATTTAAATTGAGTAAAAAATATAAAATATCATCATACCAAGATGAAAACAGAAAATGATCTTCAATAATGGGAGTTGACAACTCCTCCTGTTCATCTAATGCATCTAACATGTTTATATCAAGAGCTTCAAAATTAGACTCAGCTATTAATATTTCTAGTACTTGGCCTTTTAGGAGCTTAGTGGGCTTGATTTCTAAATCATATTCAAGTATCACAACAATCCACTTTCCTCTTTTTCCATCTGGATCCTGGGTTAAAATGCCTTTTACAACTGAATTTGGCACAAATGCAATTATGTGGGAACGTAAAATGTAAACTTTGAAGTCATTTAAGGCTTTGAATAAGGAAAACGTTGTTTTTCCATGATATTGTACTTCAGAGGCGCATCTCTTAATGCCTTACTAAAGAATGCAATTGGCTGCTCTTGTCCCTTCAAGTTTTTCTGTAATAGGACAACAGCCACTATGTGTTCTGATGCAAATGAAAAAATGAAGAAATCCTTTGTAAAATCAGGACTAATGAGAACTAGTGTTTTGGTTAATGCTTGTTTTACCAGTTCAAATAATTTCTTTGCTTCTAAGGTCCATTTAACCCCTTCTTCTTTTTTAAGCATATTGGTCATGTTTCTAAGGAGTTCAGCTAGATTGGGTATGAACCTTCTCAAGAAATTAATCTTCCCAATGAAAGATTGAAGTTCCTTGATGTTTCTAGGATGATTGATTTGCAATATACCATCAATCCTCTTTGGATCTATCTTTATCCCTTCTTCTGATATGATGTGTCCAAGTAGTTTGCCTTCTTGGAGACCAAACATTGTTTTCTTTGGATTTAAAGATAACCCATTTTTTCTGCATTTCTCAAAGAATTTTCTCAAGTGTTCTAGGTGTTCTTCATCTTTTTGGGAAAAAACAGTGATGTCATCAAGGTAAATAATGATGAAGAAGCCTAATTCTTCTGAGAATGAAATATCCATGGCTCTTTGAAATGTAACACCAGAATTCATTAAACCAAAGGGAATTTTCACATACATGATAGTACCCCAAGGTGTGGTAAAGGTTGTTTTGAGTTGATCATCAGGATGTACTAATATTTGATTGTAACCTGAGAAGCCATCTAGCAAAGAAATTCTTCTAGAACCAAATACCTTTTGAAGAATGTGATCCATCTTGGGTAAAGGGTAGTTGTCCTTCAATGAGGCTCTGTTTAAGTTCCTAAAATCAATACAAAGCCTTATTTCTCCTGTCTTCTTCCTAACTGACACAAGATTAGATACCCAATCTGAATATCTAACAGGGACTATAATTCCAGCATCATACATTTTCTTAATTTCTTTCTCAACCAGGGGTAATTGAACAGGGTTTATTCTGCGAAATTTTTGTCTATAGGGCTTCTGGTTTTCCTTGAGGGGTATATTATGCTGAATTATCTCTGTGTCATATGATTTTAGATCCTCATTACTCCATGCAAATACATCAGAAAATTCTCTAAATAGCTCAATATATTTCAGTTTGATGTGAGTTGGCAATGTTTTAGACAGTTTAATCATTTTTGGATTTTGTTCACTGCCTATTTTACATTCTTCTACTTCAGTTTCAATAGGTTCCAGTTTTGGTTTTTTGGCAACATCATTGAAATCAAACAATTCTTCTAATGGGACCAGTCCTTTTGGCAAGCTTTGAGTGTTAGATTGTAGCATTTCTAAGTCTTCTTTTTCTAAATCTGCACTAATTTCTGTTGTATGTTCAAGTTTATTAGATAACAGATTTATCTCAGCAATCTCTGGAGACTTTACTTCTTTAACAAGTAAATTTTCTTCCATTGGATAGTCTTGTTCATAATCTGAATCTGAACTTGGTAGCTCAAATTCATTTCTGAACTGTCAGAAGTCTTCTATTTTTTTTATCTCCCTCAAATACCTTCCAGTATTTTTCATTGTCTGGGATAGCTGGTCTGTATTTCTCTTGAATTGTGTGTTGTTTTCTTTTGCAAGGCCTTTCGCAAGTACTAGCAGAAATGGCCAGTGCATTAGCAAGCATATTTTGGTTTCTGGGGACAAATGTTAGTTCATACTCATCAAAATTTTTGAGTAAATCTAGGGTATCATTCCTATAGGCTCTCAATCTAGGATGTTTTGCAGTGTATTACCCATTAATTTTCCTAATTATTAGTTTAGAATCTCCATGAACAATTATTATTCTGGCTCCTAATTTTTTCAATAAATGCAAGCCTAGAAGGAGTGCTTCATATTTAGCTATGTTATTAGTGCATTGAAATTTCAATTTGTATGAGGGTCCTTCAGCATGATTGTTCATTTTTTTATGAAGCCACACTCCTGCACCTGCACTAGTCTTGGTACAAGATCCATCAAAACTCATACTCCAAAGAGGACTAGTTTCAGATTGACTAGTTTGACTACTATCCTCTTTATCTATTGTGCTTTTAAATCGCTCTTGTAAGTCAGAACTATGTTGAAATTGGTTTAGTTCCTCATGATCTTCATTATGTTGAGGATTCTTCTCTTGAATCTCAAGGTTGACAACCAAAGTATGACTATTTTGTAGCTCTAGACCTGTGATTTGTCTACTGTAATTTTCTGATTTGGCAAACTGTTTCGATACTTTTGTCTTGTCTTCCTCCTTTTCTGTGTCTTCCACTATGTTACTGTGTAGGGTAGTCACTAAGTCAGTTAAGGTTTCTTGCTCATCGAATGTTTCATTATTGAATAGAATAAATGAGTCAAGGCCTGTATGTACAGAATAAAGAGGGTAATTTTCCGGTCTCTCTTAGCTACTTATCATGTATTGCATGTGATATTCCATATAAAGTCTTCCAGTTTGATTAAAAATAGGGATGGTAGCATATGTCATATCCATTTGCATTGTTCCATGTAACTTAGCTCCCCATGATCTTGATAACAGCATACCATATTTGGGGGGTACATCAGCCACTACAATATCTATCACTAAACACTTGGCTGGTATTTGAGCTAAGTTTACACAAAGGTATTTAATCAAACCTAAACATTTCACTCTACTGGAGTCAAAGGAATATAGATCTTTGTATGGTCTTGTGATTTCAAGGCCTAAACTCTCCATTACTGCTTTGGGAATTAAGTTGTGAGAGGCCCCTGAGTCATGCATAGAATTGTGTAAAATTTTGTCATGAATTTTGAAACTAACATAAAATGGAGGGACTGGCCCTTCTTGGTATCTTTCTTCAATGTTAGGACCAAATAAGAGCTCTGGTTGGTCATCATTGAGGTTGACAGTGTCATTATTTTCTCCTATGTTGAAGGCTTTCAAAATTTGTGATCTATAGACATCTTGGGTGACTAATTCAGTGAGGGGAACAGAGATTTTAATCTTGGAAATTTCCTGTTGCAAAATAAAAGGCAGCTAATTTTTTACAATGTCTGTTTCAGCCTTGTTAATCACCACTCTATCAGCAAAATTAGTTTGTTGATTTCCTCTATTTACATTGGTAAAAATTGTTTTAATAGGAGCACTAGTTGAAGTACTAATGCTGCTAAGGTATGCACTCTATTTTTCATTAATTTAGTGCCTTTCTCTTTGGTTTGATCAGAATTTATAGCCACTATTTTGTCCCTTTGTTTAACGTTTTTGGGTTTTCTCACGGGGCTGATTTTTGTAGAATTGTCAGAGGTTTTGTTCTTGGAGCTTCCTGATTCCTTTTACTCCTAAGGTCATATTCTTTTGGGGTCTCTATGATGACATTTTCTAGCTCTTGATAATAATGTTCGTCCTCTGTTCTTTCATCATCATAGGGTGTGTATAGACCTTTTTTTCTATTAATAGGAACATCAAAGTGGTCACTAACTACTCCCAACATGTTTATGTCATCTTCCTCTATTTTTTCAATTGTTTCTTCAACCTCACTTACATATTTTTGATGAAAAGGAGGTATAACCTCCTAATCAGAGTCTCTTGGTCTGTTTTGAGGTTGGTTTCTCTTGAAATTTTGATTTTGATTTTGAGATTGATTTCTGTTTTGAGGAGCTGATTGGTTTTCTCTAGATTGTGCTCTCTCAAGTATGCTCATTTTCTTCATCATTTCCTCCATCATTATTTCCATTTTTGAGCTAGATGTGGAGGGTGTAGATTCCTCCCTAAATTATACTTTATTTTCATTCCTCATCCTCGCTCTTTTCTCGATCAAATTTACTTCCACAGCAAGAGCTCCCTTTTGCATGTCTTCTAAAGTCAAGGGGTCTCTTTCTCTTAGTTGATATGCCATTTTAGGATCAAATCCTTCAAGAAATTTGGCCAAGGCTGAGCCTTGTGGGGGTTTTAATTCTGGGGGTAGGGCATTATAAACACTATTGAACCTAGTGCAATAATTTGGAACACTTTCCCCAGTGTTTCTTTTGAGGTTGTTGTAATTTGAGAGTATTTGGAGAGGGTTTTTTCTGACTTCCCACTTGTTTAAGAATGAATGATGGAGGGCTTGGAGGTCATTAATACTATTAGGGGTTAAGGCTTTGAACCATTTTATTGCTTCTCCCCCTAGACTTTGAGCAAACAATTTGAGTTTGACATTTTCATCATCAATCTCATTTCTATAAAAATAGTCATTCATCTTGTCCACATGTTGTGAAGTAGTAGTAGCAGCATTGGCATCATATAATGGTATCTTGGACTGATAGTCCTGTGGTATATTGACTAAAGGTAAAGGAAGGACTAGAGGGGCATACCATGTTGCCATGATAGGAGGTTGTGGGAAAAACGGGGGGTTTAC
Source organism: Pinus albicaulis (assembly GCA_034641835.2). Classification (NCBI taxonomy): domain Eukaryota; kingdom Viridiplantae; phylum Streptophyta; class Pinopsida; order Pinales; family Pinaceae; genus Pinus; species Pinus albicaulis. Next base: position 173,120,767 of record CM076581.1, on the reverse strand, counting down.
ATGTGGAGGCGCTGGATGGAATGGGGTGGTTTGAACAGTGGGTGTATGGATAATAGAAGTGGATGGACCAGCAAGAGGGTGTAGAGAAGATCTAGGGTGAGAGAAACCAAAATTGTGGATGAAATGGAAATCAAGAGGGGTAGTTTCTCTGCTACCAGGATGTTCACCTCTATCTTGGGATGAAGGTGGAGACTCAAAATGATGCTGGGTCACCATGTTAAAATTACATACTTCACTCACTTGTTCATGTAACTGCATTCCAAGTCCTTTTCCCAAATAATTTTAAATCTGGGCAATCTCTAACACTATGAGGAAGCTTTAATTTTCCCTCAATTCTTAGAACCATATAAATAAAGCATTTCATGATCTTCAGGTTAATATTCAAATAGACATTAGCCCCCAAAAGCCTTCAGACTTCACCAAAAATCTGAATGTATTATATGACTTTATATAAAAGCCAAATTATAATTCTATGGGTCAACCAACATTCGAGCCCTATCAAAGAAACTCAATATTTAACAGCTGGACCCCATAGCATATCAAATTATCTGATTTCAAACTTCAAACCATTAATATTCCATTACCTACTAAAGGTTCGACTTTAGAAAAAGGCCAAATCACAGCAATTCAAAACGTATGATTGACCGAACGAATAGCTCTTGCCAACACAACATTAGCATATAACTATTCGGTCTTGCATAATTCAGACTTTGGTTAAACCATATGACTCATATATTAAGTTTTTCTCATAGCATTATTAACATACCCTTTCATTAATCTTTGAACCCAAATCACGTGGCGTGTAGGACCCTCAACGCATTCAATGCCTCAACCCTCCAATGGCTGTAGGCTTATCGCACTTTCACCAATAAATCCAACGATAATAATCGTGAAACAAAGTTGCACGAGACTTAATTCTCAATTTTTATGCGATGTAAGTGGGTTTTTAATATCACTCTTTGCCTGAAGGCCAATATCGCGTTCGAAAAGTGAAAATAACTGACCACTTGTAAAGTCGTGCGATACCACCAAGTTGCTCGTCAAAACTGCCTTGGCTGCTCACGGTTCCAACTTCCTCTTTACTCAAGGTTCCATTTCATTCTTCAATGCTATTCTAATAGGCATTAACCCTCTGCACCTTCAATTCGACTTTTCTCTCGTTCTACCAAACAGAGTCCCGATGCCAACTTAATCTATTCAACAATTAGGTATTGACATCTGAGGCATTCTTCATAGAGGAAAGATCAGAATTCCATCGAATCTCTGCATTGAACTCTTTACACCAAGATTTATATGTATTCAATAAAGAATGTAGGTTCAAATGGTTCAAATTACCATAAACGTATATAACACAACCCTTCTCCCTACTAAATATGAATCGATTCTATTGATTTCAGCAATCCCTTACACATAATTATATCAATAGCAAATGGAATTCTGAAAATATTACACCCTCTTCACACAGATTTTAAACGCTTTCCATCAAAACAAAAAAATGTAGACACTATCTCAATTGCAACCAAAATCTATATACTCAAGGGTTGTATTACAGTTCAACTCTCTTCAATAGGATCGATCCTTTCAGTGATCGATCTTTCTCAAATGCTATGTATGCAACCTCATATTAAATTCTTTAATTCAAGAAGAATCACCCTTTGAGTCAATAACACAGAGTTTCACACTTGTCTACAGAAACTGAAATATTCTTCATACAGAATTCAATCAAGAACACATATGTATTTCACACATAATTAAATCAATCAATGCACATATGGTTCAGACACAATTCTCTCATTCATATATAGGAAACCAAATACAAAAGAATTCTTATTCCTGGCCATATATTTGAGTTAGTGGCCTCTATCCTCTTGATCGGCCTCTTGAATAGCTCTGCTACTTACCGCCCTCCTTAATGCCTTGAGGCTTACATTTATACTAATTAATAATTAATAAATTCAGCTTCCTTAACAGCTCAACAAAGACTCTTGGAATTCTCCAAAGTCCTAAAGTTAGACTCCATCCCTAAAATAACTGAAACTGACTCTTCACCTTCCTAACTTAATCAACTTCCCTCACATTCTCTAGTGATCAGAGAACATTTAAAATTCCTCACTATTTTATTCAAAATACTAATAATTACATGATAATTTAGAAACATAAGACCCCCCTATGTCTTATAAAAACACAAAGTATTTCTTGAGCCTAATGCCCCTGCATCACAAAATCTATCTGATCTATATCATCAAGTGGCCTAGTTCTAAATGGGTTTCTTACGTCATCTTGTGAATCTTGTAGAGCTGTAAGGTTTTCAGGAACATAATTAGCTCTATGGACTGGCCTAACAACAGTTGAATTTTTTGCTTTAGGAGATTTCCTAAGTATATTTTCAGGATTATCAACTATCTCAGGAGGGTTTGGGTCAGGATAGGCTCTAGTATGAACTCTTCTAGAAGCCACTATGCTATGTTTTTAGACCTAATAATAAGAAAATTTTAACCAAATATGACAATCTTTACTAGGCTAACTGATCTTTAGCAAGAAAAATTTAATCCTCAAATTCTTCTTTACTGAGTCTTAAATGATGTAATGATAAAGGGTTTTCCAGTGGAGTCTTTGGAAAACCAAGGAAAATCAGCAGGTCTACTGATCTTCAGTAGAGTCGCCAGGTGAAGGGTTTTTACTTGATTTTAGGGCTTGAATGTTGTTCACCATCAACAATCAGAAACCACTCTAGACATACACTTGGTTCATTTGTTAAAAATGGGATTATCTGAGTTGTGAAGTTATCTATTACTTCAGAAATTCTCCATTATGGTCGCCAGAAATGTTGGGGCTCCGTAATTTAGTAGAGTGGCAAGACTAAACGCTGCAGAGCCTACATCAAAAACCACTTTGGGATTCTAGGATCTAGCCCTCCTGAATCCAGAGAGGGATCTCTCTATAAGTACAAATATTGATTTATCTTTTAAGGTTTTAGTATGATATTAGGCTAGTTATTAAGAACAAAGGTTTTCGGTTTGTTTGGTTGGTCGGGTATGATCTTCAATTGGATGGAATATCACAAAAACGAAAGAGATCTGAAGGATGAAGATGCAAGCATATTGAGAAGTGCTCAGTAGATATGATTAGTAAGAAGCAGCGTTAAACCATTGGGCAATGGAGTCACAAAAGGGTTTAATTGTGTAACAATTTCAAGAGTGGTCCAAGGGGAAAATCATTTATATCAAAAGATCCTTCAAATTAAATGATGGAGTGGAACATTAAAAGTGTTGAGAAGGGGTAAAAGCTAATAATTTCAACAATGATTTATCAACTTACCCTACAAGAAAAGCCTTTTTAAGCAACTATTTGAAACCAACCAAAGGACAGGGCTAACCATAGACTTCTTTGGAAAAGATCATATTAAAGCTAGCTTATCATACAAAAATCCAGTAATCTCACTAGACTACTTTCAGAAGGGATGAAAATAGATAAGAAAACGAAGTGCAGCTTAAGATCAGGTCAGATGTATTCAAATCAAAGCCTGCTTTTAGCTTTAAGCTTTGATTAACGTCCTTAATCTTCTATCTTTGCTCTGATCCTCTATATTTAATGCTGATATTCTTTAATCACCTGATGTTCACTGTGTTTTTTTGTTTTCAGGTGCACAGAGGGTTTGTTGGATTTTTTGTTCAGAAAATTGATAATCATGACTTATCGATTCCCTAAAAATGTGTAATTAGAACTCACAAACCCTTTGAAATTGTATCAAGGGCCATGAGCATCGTCATCCTCAGCCCATAACACTGTAATCATCTGTGGGAGGTTTTTAATCTTCATCTTCATTAAACCTGCATAAAAACACAAACGTTATTTAAATCCTGTTATTTATTTGTTTAAACTGCTTCGAAAGTTTTGTGGAACTATTTTAGAGAAGTGAGGATGGAGAGATTTGTAGCGGAGAATGGGTTTCTATGTCGGAACAGATACCCAGGGTTTAAATTTAAAATATGGCACGAATTGGGAAGAAGTGGTTTTGGGAAAACCATCAGCGGTTTTTGCGCAGCATTTGGGGGGGGGGGGAGGCAGTATTAACTTTTGGAATGTGATACGACTCATTGCTCGACACGTGGCAAATGAAAACCGCTTTTATCGCACGAAAGTAGTGCACTGTGGAGGAGGGGTGGAAATCGCATGATATTGATCTTCGATTGTTGGATTGGAGGCTCAAGATCCAACGGTGCGGGTTGAGCACGATGGATGAAGAGCTGCAGGGTAAAATTGTATGCGGGGTCCATGGTGACGTAACGTTTTTGTCGCGTAGTGGATGGGTGTAATAGGCTTTCGGGTTAAGTCCCGATCGTCAGATCTCTTTGATGGACGGTTAGGATTGAAAGAAGAAGAAGATATGTTCGAAAGGTAAGAAATGAAGGGAAAGGGAACGGGCGGAAGGATGGGGCTCGATGGCCGTTGATCTGCAAAGATCAACGGTCTAGATTTTTTAGACCATAATGTCGGGAAAGAAGGAAATAGAAGGAAATTAAGGGTTCGAGAAGGGTGTTCAAGTCTTATAGCACCCGATTGCGGAGCTTTAGGATGCATGGAGGAAGGGGCTAAAGGAAATAAGCCCTCGGGGGCTTAATGATTTCAGAAGTGCAAAGGGCTGTTTTTAGGCCAAAAACAGAGATTTTAAGGCCAAAAGAGGGTCCCGATAGGTGAGATAAGGGTTTTTAAACCAAATGAAAGGGTAACATAAGGTTTAAAAAGGGTTTTGGAATGGTTTATAAGTCAAATGAAGGTCTTTATGGATGAATATGGAGAATGAAAAGGAGAAGTGTAATGAGGGAAAATGGATCTTCTTCAAGTAGTCTTTCCATTGGTAAACAACAGGTAGTTGAGGACTTATAGTGAAACAGCAGTGAAGATTAATTCAAAGGATAAAAGACACCATAAGACTTCAAGAACTCACAATTTGGAAATGAATTGTTTCTTGAAGGCTAAAAAATATTTAGCCACCATTTGATATAAGAAATTTTATAGGTGGCTAACAGGTCGCAAGGTCGCAAGGTTGCAAAGTCACATAGGTCGCAAGGTCGCAAAGTCAAAAAGTTGCATTATTCACAAAGTCACAAGGTCGCAAGGTCACATAGGTCACAAAGTCGTAAGGTCGCAAAGTTTCAAGGTCGCAAGGTCGCAAAGTCGAAAAGTCGCAAAGTTGCAAAGTTGCAAGGTCGCAAGGTCGCAAGGTCGCAAAGTTGCAAGTAATCCCAAGAGTCAGGGAAGACCAAAGGTCACGGGAAACCCAAGAGTCACCTCGGCCTAGATGTACATATTCTAATGATTTTGTAAAGGACTTTTAGGTTGTGGACTTTTGAGAGAGACACATTTATTTTTATTGAATAGATGCCTCTAGATGAATACAAAGAAGTGTTATTGGATGTCACTATTGAATCTGATGGAAGTCTCCTGTGTGGTTATGCTATAAATATGGACTCTGTGAATGAATGAATGCTTCTTTCAATATTGGTGCACATTTCTACTCATGTATTCCCTTGTGTTATGAGCTTCCTTGCAACACGTGGATGATATATGATGTTCTAACTTGAATAAATGTTGATGAACTGCTTTGTCGATATTTGCTTTAAATATTTATTGGGATGTGCATAGTTGATAAATGAAACACTTAACAATTGTGAAATTTTTATCGTTTGTTAAGTGAATCTTGCAATAAGTATGATCTTGGTAAAGTTTTGCTAACAATGCTTTTCATATTTTTCATGCTTTAAATTCCGTTTTGCTATTCATGGTATTATGTTTCACAGGGCACTCATCAATCATTGACTTGTATTCGTTCAAAATTTGTGCATTCTCCATCTCAGCGAGTCCCCTCTCTATCCAAAAAAACATCTCCACCAATTTAATGGCAACGGGGCCTACATACCGGATGGGATCCACCAACCAAATGGTCTAGAGTCTAATTGGGATTCTGCACCAGGGGTATCCCCTTACTGTTGGCAATACATTTTCAACCGTCAACATTATCTTAATCAAATCAAACCAATTATATCTTAAATACATACATCATCCAAGAATACATTGCACAATATATAGACATATGTATGGGAAAATGAACTTAAATCTTGATTAAAGAGTAGGAGGAGAAGATTACAACTAATGGATCAATTTGTTGTCAACCTGCTCCAGCTTCTTTCCAACCTCATCACATCTAGCATCATCTTAACAACATATCAGTACTTTCATTCTCTTATCAAATGAGAATCAAACAACATAACTTTGCACAAAATTTCTCCTCCCTAGCACTTAGACGAGTGCTCAATTTATAGGGAAACTGATGCCAGTTTCTCAATGAATGAATTTCTAATAATAGGAAATACATGTTTCCAAGTTTAGAGGTGGTGGATGGACACTTGGATTTGAATTATGACACTTATGGACTCTTCTAAAAGGCACTGGCCATGTGGAGATTCCCGGAACAATGCGAATGCCGCTCCCAGGTGACCAATGCAACCTTGAGTGTTGGGAAGTGCACTGCAGTGCACCCTTGCATGGAGGAATTTTCACTGCAGTGCACCCTTGCATGGAGGAATTTTCACTGCAGAGCTGTTAGTCCCTTGCAAATGAGCGTTTGTGAGTCAGTGGGTCATACGATATATAGTTAAAACCTTGTAAATCTCACAATAGAAGCCATGAATAAAATTTATTCACTTAGGGCATATAGCAACTGAAATATAAGGGGATGATAGACCCTATTCATTGGTCCTGGGGGATGATGTCCAATTGGACCAGGTCTTGCCGAATTGTTACACATTATTTTGTCACCATGACATTTTACTGTCTATATGTGTTCATCAATACCTATATAATGCTCCCTTAGAGGTCTAAAACCCTAAATTTCCTAAACGAAGTCTTAAATTTGGAGAAAATCTCATAAAAATCATAAAAACCCTAGTTTCGCACTTTTCCTAGCCATTACCTATGGTAACGCACCTTTTGTAAAGAAAAATTGTGGTACCTACCACACATTTTGTGTATTAAAATTGCGGACCCCTGTAAAAGGTAAAATGGAAGAAAAAGTAAGTTCTAGAACCTCAGCTGGTTGAATATTCTCCCAACTAGAAGCTTCTAGAAGGCATTATCTGGTCGAAGCTTCACTCCCTCCATTCATGAACCTTTATCCCTTCATTAAAGGAGCCTATCCCTTGGTATTTCGAGCTTAATCCCTTTATGATAGGAATCATCCCTTCCTTTTTGGAACTGAAGACACTTCCCTTCTCCTATAAATTGAAGCCATGGTTCAGTCTCAAGGGTAGATACTGATATGTAAAAAAGTACTTTCTTTGTACTTCATACTACATTAGAGAAGAGAATTGTTGAAGAAACATACTCTTTTTGCTAGCTGTTATCCATGCGAGAATGATTACACACTCATATCTAGGCTGGTTCAAAGAGTTGAAGGGCTTTTCAGACCAAAGGAAAACGCTTGTTCTGAACTTCAGAAGGACCTGTATGACATCAAGGTGAACGTGGTTGTAAGACTCCTTCATTTATTTTAAAGATAATACAAATGGATCATGTTTTCTAAATAAGTTGTTTATATTTTTACTTGAATGACTTATTTCTTAAATTCCTTGATCATTAAGATAGATTTATGATTTATGAATTAGTATATCGTGCATGTGCTTTTGATTCTCTTCCATGTCTTTGATTGCAGGTCTTAAGAGGTGACTTCTTTGGAGCGACAAAAAGAAGAATACAACTAGCATTGGATCACAAGTAGGCCCTTTCTTCATCATAGAAAATTCTAAATCATACATAACCTAGAGAAAGTATTTTACATTTGTCCTGTTTGTTTCTAGCTATCGTTATGATACTAGGGAGATCCTTCTTGTCCAGAAGAACAATTTATCCACCTAACACGGATGATGCCCAAATTCACCTATAACAAATGGGTAATCAAGTATACTTGAAGAAAAATCGCTTAACTTATCATTGATCAATCCTAATTGTTCAATTTTGACTTAATCCTCGATATTATTAATATTATTATTACTTTTTATGAGACTATTATATTATTATTAAAAGGGAATCTTATCTCCTCAATCACTTGACACCACTCTCCTTGATGATTCTCAGGGTTATATGTAACTCTCCCTCTCTCTCTCTCTTTTAAAAATACATTACACCCTCTTTTATGCACTCATCAAAGAATGACATATTCCTCTTACACTCTCTTTAATGCATATGTTAAACTCTTCTTAACTAACGCATGCATATGGAGCAAAAAAGTTGTAGGCTTGTTGACTTTAATTGTAAAATACACAAGAGGTATTTAATAATAAAATATTATACATAAAATGTATAAGAGATGATAAAATGTTACAATAAGGTCCTGCTTATATACCTATGCAAGTGGCCTTTCATGAATGGGCATGTCTTCTAGACATGACCTTTCACTAACTTAATGACTACTTACATAATCCTTATTTGACTATTAATAATTATATTTATTATATTCATTATGAATTATATTCATAACATTTCCCCTTCCTTCAAAAGCTTTTTCCTCAAAGCTTATAGTTGACACTTTTCTTTAGTTCAATCACACACCATTTTCTTCATTTGCTTTCGTCATTTTTTTATAAGTGTAATGGGTCACAATTTTATTTTAATGTCTTTGCCCAACCTTTAATATGATACTCCCAACCTATAATATATCAACTTTTATTTATTTATTTGTTATGAATTGGCCCTTCCTTCAGAACTTTGTCCTCCAAGTTTTATGGATAATAATTTCTTCATCTTGTATTTGTTATCTTGGCATGTGTAACACGATGCCATTGGCACTCGAAGTTATAGCTATTCACCCCCTCTCTTTTCTTTTCCTTTTCTCTTTGTTTTTAATTAAATAATAATAATATTTTTTTTAAATTATTATTATTATTATTATTATTAATCTTAATTTGTAGTAAACTTTTTTTCTTGTTTAACATAAATATCCCATTTTTTTTAATGTATCTCTTTTTTCCCTTTTTTTTTTAATAAATATAGTAAAATTATATAATATAGTTTATATTTAATAACTATAAAAACTATATTAAAGTATATATAATATATCTTTCTAACCAACATCGAACTTTAAGGAAAACAAGGTGAATGAAATTATGGAATTATGGGTTACAATTTTCAAAATGTATCAACTGTTTCTTATGACCCGACGTCGCCATTGACCCTCTGGAAAGATGCTTGAAAATGGATTGCATCGTTTTAACATAAATCATTTTTCAGGATGGAAGAAGGTGCGTTGTGATGGCTGGTCGTTGGAACGGGGCATAGACAGTTGGAAGGGTGGAAGCACAGGTAACAGAGTGGGAGTTTGACTGGTGCATGGACAGGGGACAACGAAGGGTGGCTGGACAGTAGCGGACGTAAGGGAGATGGTTACAGCACAGAACTTGTAGCAGATGTGGAGCGTAGTGATGTTCGGCTAGATAGATGGCAGAAAATTTCGGTTGTGAGTGGAGTTTAGATGCCTCTTCTTCTGATTTAAAATCGAAGAGGAAAATTGGGCATGATGAAGTGACAGTATTATTGTTTATATGATGTTCTGAAATGCTTATGGTAGGTAATTATGGACGGGGGGTGGGAGTTCTGTTCCAAAGGGTTATTCTGAAATCAAATAATGGCCTTCTCTCCACCATGAGAGTCCGTAACCTAACGCAAAGAATGTTGTTCCTGGTCTATAACTCCCAAAGAATGCATGAAAATTCTTGCAAATTTTTCTCATCCACTCCTTCCTCTGTAGTATGAGGAACAAGAATTTATGGTTCCAAATGTAGATGGTCCACTGGTTCTTCTGGAAATGGAGCAACTCGATTTTCTTCAATCTCATCATTATTGGATATTTCAATACCTTCTTCTTGGCCACGGGCTCTATTATGATCGATTTTTGGGTTTCCAAATCTTGTAATTCTCGCAATTAAAGCTCGTAGGGGATGGTTAATAAATTTCTCTCATTGAATTGCACAATGCAGTGCTAATGCACTGGTCCAATTACTTAATTCAGGATATTCATGTGTTTGATTGTCATTGGCTATCTCAATAGCTTCCTCCATAGCTGGCTCATTCTATCGAACAATATGAAATGCATCCACTCCTACAATATTTTCTCTTTCACCCTGAATTTCTTCCACGTACTGCTCGTCTACACGTGTTACATTAGTATTTGGCACTGCCGAAGAATTTGGTGATCTTATATTTTTTCTTTCTAAAAACCTTTCGGATTGCCCTTCCATTTTTCTTATCGGATTAAATTGGCGATCGAATACGAGTAATAATTCGACTTCTAAACCTTTTATGGACCAATTGAAAACAGAAGATTTGTAAACCTTTTTCTTAGTAGCCACCAATAGCATTTTTTAATTGACATCCTCTTCCTTCGATAAGGATAAATCTAATATCCTTTCATTCTCAATATCTACAACAACCTGCTCTTGCTCCAGGGTCGTGGATGAAATTTTTTTATTGACAACCTCTTCTTTGGGCACAACAAAATCTAGCAGTTTTTCATCCAACCTAACACTACTTGATCCTGATTCAACCCTTTCTTCTGCTGTAGCATTGTCACTGGTTGGTGAAGTAGGTACTGATATTAAATCCTTTTCCTTCAGACGTTGTTCAATTGGAATATCATCCTCATCATCACTATGGTTTTCTCTATCTTCCTCCTCATCATAATCGTTGTTGAGATCGTCTTCATCTTCATGTGGATCATTTTCATTATGATCAAGTTTATCTTCTCCATTATTAAATGTAATGTTTTGTGCATTATTCTCATCATTTTGATCATGGTTTTCTTCCTTCACATCATCTTCATCTGAATATGAATTTTTCATAACTTGATATTCTGTAGAGTGTAGTGATTCTTCATGATTATCTTCTGAATTCTCTAAATCGGCTGAATTGTTTTGTTGATTATGTCCAATATTTGGGAGTATTGGTTCTTGCGTCAGATTTATCTTGTTCCAAATGGCGTGAATTTTCTACATCGCTTTATTATGATTGTCTTTGGATTCGCTATGGTTTTTGCAAATTTTTCTTTCTATCCGATATATTATGTCTTGAAGTTTTTTGATGTCATCAGAATTTCCTGTAACCTTATCCTCAAGATCGATTAGTCTTTTAGTGAATTCATCAAAATTATTATTGATCTTATTTTCAAGATTGATCAACCTTTTGTTGAAATCGGCCATCGACATTGATGAAGACATCGAGTGGCAGCAGTTTCGAGGAACCACATGTAACAGCTGAAGGTAGCCAACAGTGGCGTAGGTGCTTCCTTCCAGGTGAGAAGATCGTTGCTCTGATACCAAATGGAGCAAAAAAGCTATAGGCTTGTTGACTTTAATTGTAAAATACACAAGAGGTATTGTAATAATAATATATTATATATAAAATGTATAAGAGATGATAAAATGTTACAATGAGGCCCTTCTTATATACCTACGCAGGTTGCCTTTCATGAATGGGCATGTCTTTTAGACATGCCCTTTCTTTAACTTAATTACTACTTACATAATCCTTATTTGACTATTAATAATTATATTTATTATATTCGTTATGAATTATATTCCTAACAGCATACCTCTCCTTAATGGCACGAGTTACACTCCTCTAAATGGAATACAGCACATGCATATTACTTCTCTTTTATGACAATAATTTGTTTCTCCTCCTATATATGTGTTTCATGTATTCTCACTTGGGGAGAGGTGCATTATGATACCAAGAGTTGGAGGGATTTTAAAAAGATTATGAGAGGGAGAGAATTTGAGAGTAGCCAATTTCTTTCGAAATGAATTTGAAATTCCTAATCTAAATTACTAAGTAGCTCTACATGGTGGAGCTGACCATGAGTGGTATTGGGAGGAAGTGAAACATATATTCTTCAGCTTGCCTTGGATATCTCTCTACTACTATATTTTTGTATTGTTTCTGAGATCTCACATCTCAAGGATTCGAGGGGGAGAATTTCTCCCTGGATATGTTTGGGTGGAAAACCGGACGATCACAATGAGTTGGTAAGGATATGCATACTCTCATTGAATATGGAGAATATTCCCATCCTTTTGGACTTGTATAAATACACAACCAGGTATGTTCATAAGAATTCTTGAAATTTGAGTTATTATTAGTTTAAAGTGTTGTAAATCTTTCAATTTATTGGAACTGATACTTGTAAACGTTTATGAGATATTTACAGAGTTAATTCTAAGCTAACCAATAATGAATGACACATGTAGTTGAGCATGTACATGTAGGAAATATTAAAACAAGAATGTGTTTCTAATGATTTAAAGTTCAGTTTATAAAGAGTTTTTGTTCAGAGCAAGTTTTCATGAGTTGATGAAAATATCATTTGAACATAAATTTGGGTTTTATTTCTCCATGTACAACTCTAGTTGAAATTTTCACACCAAGTGTTTGACAAAATTGATAAATGAGGTAGTAGGAATTTTTTTTTGTTTTTTTAACAAATCACATCTCTGAGAATTTTTGTTCCGAATAAGCTTAAAATCAGGGGGTATCCATACACTATGGACTTGTAACCCCTGACTTAATTTTGACATAAATATTTTCCAAAGCCAAATCATAAATCTGGGCGACTTTACAGATTGTTGTTGCCTAGTGTGTGCGCCTATTGTCATGTTTTGGGTGAAAGAATAAGATGATTTAGTCTATGTTTTAATATTTTGTGATTTGAATAATTAATTTATAAATTTTATGAGCTAAATAGGTTGAGGGAGAATATTATATTCATGTCAAATTTCCTTAAGAGATTATGGCTTCCAACTGTTTGAAAAAATGCACTAATGGTTGTATATTTCTTGCATGCTTGCAATGTGTTTGTCAAAAGGCCTAAATGGTTGTAGATTGCATGTTTTCAAAGTGCTTGTCAGAAGGCCTCAATGGTTGTAGCTTATGTATTGCATGCTTGAAAAGTGTTTATCAAAACATCAATGGATGTAATTTTTGTGCATATAAATTGTTCGAGTAAATGTCTTACTCGCTATAGCTTTTATGTACTAGAAAATTTATGAACATATAAAATAATGGATGTAGCTTCCTATGTCATCAATTTTGTATGAATGTGAAAATGAATTTAATAAACTGTTGAAGTGTGAATAGATAATATGATATTTTTTACTTTTATTATCTAAAGCTTTCATTAAAAAAAGGGGGGTTTTGTTGGAAACAATTTTACCGTGACTAATTCTGCTGGATTTTGTGCAAGTGAGAATAATAAGTTTTGTCTAAGTTGAATGTATTTAGGGGTGAAATATTGTGTTTTAATAGCTGTAACAAACAACTAGTTTGCTCAATTTTGGTAAGTCCATTGTTTTATTTGGCAGTTTTAGAAGAATAATATGATTTTGAACTGGTAATAATAGTTACTCTTGCTGCAACATTAATTATACAATTTTCATGGTTGAAGCATTTCCTTTAAAAATGGGATTGAGAAATTTTTGATTGATGCGTTTGGAAATTTTGTTGGGTCAATATATTTTTTGATTCCATTTCATAAACATATAATATTTATCATATTTATTAATTAACAGAGGAATATTCTTCCCTCATTTACCTTGTTATTCTACGACTCGTAGATTCTTTTTTTATTTAACCTTGTGTCAGTGTGCTCGAGTAACCGCATTAGTGTGTACCATTTCCTAAGCTTACCATTATTTTTTAAATTAAAAACCTTATAGTGGTGCACCTTTTTCTTTATGGACCGAGGAGTTTCGATATATGAATAACATCAGTGCTTCATGGGAGTATAGCACAAAAATGGTGAAAATTAATTTTAGAACCAACATTTTTTAAACTTAACCTTTTTCTGGTGCTATTGGTTTGTATATGCACCGGTGTTTCGGTTTCACCTAACACACCATTATTTTTTAAATTTAAAACCCTATAGTGGTGCACCTTTTTCTTTATGCACTGGGGAATTCAATATAGGAATAACATCAGTGCTTTGTGGGAGTATATCACCAAGATGGTGAAAATGAAATTTATGACCAACATTTTTAAATTTAACCTTTTTTTGATGTTATCAGATAGTATACGCATCAAATCTCTAGTTTCTCGTAACACACAATTATTTTTAAATTAAAATCCCTATGATCATGCACCTTGTTAATTACGCACCGAAGCATTTCAATACATGAATAGCATCGGTGCTTCATGGTTGTATGGCATAGAAATGGTGAAAATAAATTTTACGATTGACATTTTTTAAATTCAACATTTATCTAGTGCTATCAAGTAGTATAGACATCGATATGCCTAATATAGGTAGTGCACCATTTTTTTTCTATTAAAAAAAACTCTACAATGGTGCACCACGTTGTATTAAGCAACGGGGCCTCCAGTTCAACGAATGACACCAGTGCATATATTACTACAAGAGCACCTCAATTTCTAAGTTAAAAGCCCCACAAGATTGTGTCATATTTTTATGCACTTGGGCATTCATATATGGGTTTATCACTGAGGCTTCATGAGAATATAGCACTGGAATAGGAAAATTGAATTTTAAAACTAACATTTATTTTAAATTTAAACCTTTTCAGGTACTATCAAGTACTATATGCGCCGATGCGCATTATGTACTTAGTGCACCATTATTTTTTTATTTTTATAAAAAATTAACTTTTCCATAGTGAACCATATGATATTTAGCACTGATGCATATATTTACATAATGCCTTGGTGTGTTAGTGTATTATATATGCGCAATTAAAAAAAAATCTACTAAAACATCCGCCTACCCAACTTCTCTAATGACCTCCGCTACAAACATATTTTTGGGCTAGTTTTATAGGGGCTTCCTAAAAAACCTCCACTATAGGGTCTTTTCCTTGTATTTTTGAGACCTACGGTGACATTGAGGAAGAATTGGTAGGTTTCTATCAATACCTTCTCTAGGAAAATAACACTAATTGATGGTAAGAAATTCAGGGATTCACTAGACACATTCCAAAAATCATGACATATTAGCACAATTCCAATCTTATGAGGTAGATATCCATGTAGGAAGTGGAAGAAGCAATAAAAAAAAAGGTTGAGGATAAATCTTCTTGTCCATATGAGTTCAACTCATACTTCTTCAAGAATTTACAGCCAATAATTAAGAATGAATTCCATGATATTGTAAAAAAATCCAGGAAAACGTGAGGGATTCTACCATATTTCAAAATGATTTTCCTCACCCTCCTCCCTAAATAAATTAGGTAAATTATATGAGTGAGTATTTCCTTATCGCTTTGTGTCATGTGATGTACAAGATAATCATCAAAGTAATTTAAATTAAACTCAAGCCCCTCCTTCCCTCTATCATCTATATGGATTAGTCAAGATATATAGAGGGAAGGAACATCATGGACGACATCATTTTAGTACTTCAGGTCCTACACTCCCTCAAAACTATGAAAAAAATGGGGATGCTTATCAAACTGGACTTCTCCAAGGCCTTTGAAAAGCTAAAATAGGATTACATTAGAATAATTCTCATGGTCTTTAGATTTAGCTCATCATGGATGCAATGGATCAAGACCCTCATTTTTTGAGCCTTTTTCTCAATCTTGGTAAATGTAGTACACTTTTCCCCTTTCTCCCCTTCTCACAGAATTCACCATGGTGATCCCATATCCCATTTCTTTTCCATCCTAATGGCTGAAGGCCTAGGTTGACCATTGAAGAATTCTCAAGAAAGAGGTGATCTCAAAAGTCTCTCCCTTCATGGATTGAGATCATTCTCACACCAACAATTGGTGGATGAAACCATGCTCAAAGGCCAATATTTAGTGAAGGAAAAGGCTCTCAAATTGATATTTAAGATATTTGGCGAAGTTTCAAAGACCACCATCAACCTTTAAAAGTTACAAATTTTCTTCTTCAATACATTGCCCCTAGTTCAAGCACACATTACTTAAATCATGTCTTCTCTTTTGTGCATCTCCCTGTCAAATACCTTGGAGCACCCCTCATGGATTCCCCCATCAAGAAATCATCATGGGGAGACCTCGTAGACAAACTCAGATAAAAATTGAAATGTTGGAACTTCATATCGTTACACCTTGCTACACACTCCATCCTTTTTGAATCGATCCTCCAATCCATGTTGCTTTATATTTTCTTGGTCCTAATGGCTCCCAAATGGATTTTCAAAGCCATAGATTCCTTACAATGTAATTTTTTCTAGGGAGGGAATTACAACAAGCATAAATATGCTTTGATTAAATGGAAGAAAAAAAATCAACCTAAAATGATATGGGGAATGAGCCTAAGGGATCTTGAGATCATTCCATATTGGGTGCTAAAATATGGTGGAAGTGGGTCAATCAATATTTTCAACCATGGTCCCAAATTTGGAACCACACATATGTAGATAACCTGAATGCTCTGGAGCTCATATGCTACTCCAAATCAATGGCAGGGTCATTAATATGGAACCATGCTGACCATCATTGATACATAATTTAGTATCATAAATTTTGGGAGATAAGGGATGGTAGCATGATAAAGTTCTGGGAGGAATCTTGGAAACAAATGCCAAGCATGGCTGATAATTTTCCTCTTCCATTGTTTGAGGCATACTTCAAAAAATTTGACAACACCATGATACAATAATTCTAGTAGGGGAATGACACTTCCAACCTTTGGAACTAGAAAGAACTAGCTTTCTAGAAACTAGAGTGGGAGGGGGAGGACCCATCAGAACCATGGGTGGAACTCTGAAAAAGGTAAATAGAAGTGAAACAAAGGAGATATAAACTAATATGTGGATTAGACAAGGTATTTTGACATTAAAAGAAGCTTATGTTATCTTGCTTCCAAGGCCACAACAACCTCCAGATCAAGTATGGAAAAAAGTTTCGAAAGCAAGCATGTGGCCAAAAATTCCAACTTTCCTCTGTCTCCATAGTAAGCGACACATATTCACATGGGAAAACCTCCTAAGTGGTGATTTATAGGTCCCTCATTCTCCTACATCTGAAAAAATCATCAAGATGAAATTGACTACATGTTTAATCAATGTCGATTCATAGAATATCTATGGGATCGGGTAACCATATGCTCACATCTAAGGAATAGGAAAAGAGAATATATGATTTGCACGGTCAAGGAAAGGGAGGAATATCCCTTATGAAATCATATCCTTAACCTCCTATAGGAACACCTCTCAAGCTTCTTATTTTGGGATGTATGGAAAGAAATAAATTATCACATCTTTCAGGACAAGTATCACATAGTAGACATGGTTTTTTGACTCTAAAGAAACAAATCAATGAAACATTTTTCCTTAGGCCTTAGGAAGATCAAGATTATCAACTCACACCATTGGAGCATGAAATATTTCAAAAATGGGATCTTAAGCGCCCCACCTCCTCAAGGCCAACCTATTTAACAAAACACTCCTCTTCCAGCCCCTCCTCTTAGTTGAATCCTCCCCTTGATAACTTCAAGCTCAAATTTGATGGTGCGTCCAAAGGAAATCAAGGCCATTTGGGATTTGGGCATGTATTTATAAATCATGCAAGTCAAATCATAAGAATATACTATGGCTACATGGGGCATACTAATAATATTACAGTTGAATTAGAGGCCATGTTACAGGGTATATGCTTTCCTGATGCAACAAACCGCTATCCATTTGCAATAGAGAGTGATTCTCAATTAATAATCAATGTATCCTCAACATCGATCCTCCCCAGCTCAATGTGCACACAGATGGTGACCAGATATGGGAATGCAAGATCTTTCCAATAAAATCTAGAGTGGTAGAGAAATTATCTTCTGTCATATCAAATGATCAACTAACTCTATAACCAACCATATGAACAATGCAAGAGTGCCCTAGCAAT
Organism: Pinus albicaulis; assembly: GCA_034641835.2. Lineage (NCBI taxonomy): Eukaryota > Viridiplantae > Streptophyta > Pinopsida > Pinales > Pinaceae > Pinus > Pinus albicaulis. The sequence continues at coordinate 173,102,846 of CM076581.1, read as the reverse complement.
CAATGCTTCTGAAATGGAGCTAATCATTTATGGATAGTAGTTCTCTTATGACATATTTCTTAGAGCTAGCTCAGAAATATTTGAGCCATCAAGATATGGGTGAAGGACACGTCGGCACCCCCATGACAGCTAGAGGGGGTGGCCTAAGGCTCTCAAATAGTAGTGAAGGGCCATAAATGTCATACCTTTGCACTAACTACCTCCCCAAGATAGTTAAGGAAGGGGTCCTAGTAGAAAATGTTTTATGTTGTTTGTTGTTTTTCCTTTGGTTCCTTTGCTTTATGTTGTTTGTTGTTTTAAGTATTGGTCGATGTTTAATCCTTTTCGAGGCTATAACTTTCTCATTTCTTACTTCTCCTATGTTTTAGAACAACAATGAAAAACATCTTATCGTCTCATTATGTATCTAGGGACATAATTTGTAGTAGTGAAAAAAAATTCATTACAATGCATGTACTATATGTAATATTTCACAGCTAATTCAATAATTATATTACAAAAAAATTATTATGTTTATTCCGCTTAAAAAAAAGAACTATGCTACTATGTAATTTGCAGGAATTATAATTAGGTAGAGAAGATAGCAAAATTCTTCCCAACCACGCAAAATAAATCCAATTAAACATATATATTTTATCAATATGTTAAAATAATTAACTTAACACACATATACACACAAATATTACATTTGTAAAATCCTAGTCATCAACCAAATTTAGGATTCTAAAATGTATCTTTGAGTTAACCCATTTGAAATTATTTCAATACAATAGTGTAAATAAAAAAAATATTTCCAATTAATTAAATAACTTATATTTAAAATAATTTCTTCATCACTCTTAATTATATATGAGGTTTTCTCTTTAATTTTCTTATAGTATTTTATTTATGTTTTATTTTGAATTTTATTATATTATATACTTATTAAATTAATTATGATATGGTTCAATATTCTTAAAGTAATCCAAAGTTATCCCTTCAAAACTTATAGGTAGTTTTCTCCATCTAATGAAAAAAAAAAAAATTATGTGTGTGAGAGAAAGACTAGGATGAGTCTAGGGAGGGGTTATCCCTTTTATTGGATGGAAGAAGACCGAGTATGGGATGCTTGCTTATCATACTTATCACCAAGATTGTGAGAATCTTAGACGAAAAGTTTAATTCTCCATAATGTCTTCCCTATGAAGTTTGAACCTGTGATATGGTGAATATTAAAGCTCAATCAAACCAAGTGATCTACACCTCTCTAATTATAAATTATAATTAAATATATATATATATATATATAGTAAGTCAATAATTTGTATTAATAATATTTGTATATATTTTCTTAAACATAAAATACATATGTACATAGTAATTATATATATATATATAATTACTATGTACATATGTATTTTATGTTTAAGAAAATATATACAAATATTATTAATACAAATTATTGACTTACTATATATATATATATATATA